>JAAGNO010009097.1:0-12425 GCA_033439905.1 Ceryle rudis
ACAAATAAAATTATTTCTGCTACTGACCTATTCTCTACAGACCGAAAAATATTTGATGACAATAAAATCAGTGTTAATTATATTATAAAATATTATATTTTGTATTATAAAAACCCAATACAACATAGTATAGGAGTATTCTTTTGAACTTTTGAACACCAGATTCTTCAAAGCATTGCTCCCCTCAATCTATGAAAGCAATATGTACCACTGCTGTGGAGAGGATCTTATTCTTGAGGCCGTTTAGCTGATATCTTTTTAAGAGAAGTCTTGTCTCACAGAAATCTTTGAAGCTCCTTCTAATTAGAAGGATCTCTTCTATTATTTTACTGGTTTTATTCACTCGACTCTTTTTTAAGGTGAAATCTATTCCAAGAAAATGGCCTTAGCAGTTGGCTGCTTAGCACTTCATCTGTTCCTGCTGCTTATTCTTCCCTTGAAGTCACACTCCTGTATGAAAGGCACCGAACTGGTCCCTGTAGCCATCACTCTTTATGCAATAAAGCCATGCACTACAGACATCAGATGGAATTAGACTGTAAATTGAACAAGCAGGGAGAATGCCAGAAGTGGAACCCTCATCTTTTCAGTCTCAAAAACACAAGTATTAATATACTTGTGGCCACGAAGATGATCAGGGGGCTGGAACACCTCTCCTTTGAGGACAGTCTCAGGGAGCTGGGATTGTTCAGCCTGGAGAAGAGAAGGCTCTGGGGAGACCTAATGGCCACCTTCCAGTACCTGAAAGGAGCTTATAAAAAGACTGGAGAGGACCTGTTTACAAAGGCCTGTAGTGAAAGGTCAAGGGGCAATGGTTTTAAATTGGAAAGGAGTGGATTTAGATTAGAAATAAGGAGGAAGTTCTTTACCACAAGAGTGGTGGAGCACTGGAACAGGTTGCATACACGAAGCCCCATCCCTGGAGATATTTAAGGTGGGGCTTGACAAACTCTGAGCAACCTGTTCTAGTTGAGGATGTCCCTGCTGTCAGCAGGGGAGTTGGACTAGATGACCTCTAGAGGTCCCTTCCAACCCAGACATTTCTATGTTTCTACGTTTAAGTCGAAAACTATTACAAACAGTAACTTCTTACTTGCTTCCATATAGCTCCATCTATATTGAGACCAACTGATGTTAATAGTAACAACAGCAGCATACAAACTCGGGTAAACTGTCAGTATATTTTGGAGATTCCTCATTCATTGCTCACAACAGATGTCGTCAATCTTCTGTTTTCCCTTTTTCTTTAGGAGATTCCAGTGTTTTTCAGGAAACACCCAGAGTCATCGGTATAGCAGCAGTCTGACTGACCCAGAGCCTAAGCCTTAATATTGGCTGCTCAACACCAGTGAGTTAGACTGATAGAAACAACTTATGGGAGAACATGCTAAAAGTGCAGCTCAATACATTTCCTTCTCTGTCAAATATACCAACACTAAAAAGTAAATTTATACAGATTTGTACCATAAGTTAGGATTTAAAATTATTATAGCTAACCCATTATGGTTAAAAATCAAGAATATTTATTTTGTCTTAGACATTTTCTATGCTGTCCAGGGAACCCTTTTTTTGTCTTAATCACCCCAAATTACAGGTGTTTGACTTCAGTAAATACATTAATTCTGCCCATATTAATATGATCATTGAAAGACTGTGGAAACAAAGGCTGGTCCTTACTGCATTCTTGTGACTGTATTCATGCCATTTGACACCTTTCAGATTCTTTATTAAGATTTAAACCATATCTGTGGAATACATGTAACTCATAGCAATCTTACAGATCTCAGTTTTGGTGAAATAAGTTAATTTTATTTTCTCTGAAATGTTCTCAATTACAAAAAGCCTCTGCATTTGCTGTTAATCAGATGGATTCACTGGTGGCCGTCCAAACTTGATTGCAACTGAACTATCCATCTCACTATATAAACACTTTTCATATATGTTAATTTAGTTATATGAAATTTATTTCTTTAAATTATTCATTTTGTGGCTGTTGCCATTCTTCAAGCTCCAGTCAGTTCCCTTCTGCATTTCATGCACCTTTTAATAAAGTTTACTTATGCTAGTTTACTTATATTGTGTCCTTATGCTCAAAACAGTACTTTTCAAACTTCTGTAATGGAAGTTCTTAATCAAATTGGCATGATTGATTTAATGGGAACATTTACATGTAATACTACACATGGTTCAAAAATCATACAAGCATCTGCTCCATTCAGTATCTGAGTTATATTCAATCTGTGTTTCATAGAATAAGCCCTTGTACAGCATATTGCTTAAAAAAGAAGCCTCACAGACAGCTTAAAAACTATGTAGTTGACTACAGCTCTCTCATTTACACATACAATAATTTGGACTCATTTTGCTTAAGTGCTTTGCTGAATTGCAATATTAAAATATCATTAATTTATTCATTAATTTAAAATCTTCAAAATCTACAGAATTCCTTAAATTGTATAAGCAAGGTGTGTATCTCAGCAATGCATGCGATAAACAAATTGTCTGTACTAACCTCACTTTTCATGCTCCACACAGGTTTCTTAAAATAAATTGAAACTACTTCCAGCTTGAATTCAGAATGTTTAAAAGATTGTCTGCATTTCTGGGAAGAACACTGAGGCCAATGATTCTACTCTTTTGCCACAACGAAACTCTTCACCAGAAAAACATAATTCATCTGAACAGAAAATGATGGTTTCTCCTGAATATCTTGAAGACTGCATATTGAATCTTCATTACTGTGCATAAATCATAAATTAAGATATTTAATGGAATTCATTACATTCCAAATAAATGCAAGGCTGAGTTTTGGCTGTATAAAGACATCACGACTGAACATATTACTTCTCTACACACATTGCCTCATACAATGTCAGGAACAAAATGATTCAGAAATAATTTCTACCTGAGGAATTAGATTCTAGATTTGATTTAGCCACTAGCATAAATTCCCTCAGATTCAGACATATGTTCACTCTTTATTTACAATATATTCAGAATACCTACATCTTTCAATAAGATACAAAAGCTAAATGAGCTAGAAAGAATCGGGAGAAATTTTTAGCCTCTGCACCAAGTCACTGTTAAGAAGATGGAAAATCTATGGTGGAAACAAAAGAGGCAGTGAAGTCATACCACCAACTTTATACAATTAAAAAAAAAAAAAAAAAATAAAGTGATTTAAACATTTTCAACATGCTAACCATGATATGAGTTTCAGAAAATATTCCACTGAGCACTTCGACAGCCCAAACCAACTATAAATAGCATGATATGCTGAAATGCCAGGTCAGTGATGACATTCACACAGTTATAAGCAGCCAAAATGAACATCCATACTTTGTGTTGCAATAAATGATATATCCAGTATTATCAAATCTCCCTATGAGAATGTGTTGGAGTTTATAATCTTCTATGATTTTGTCTTCAGATTTAGCTCACTTCATTTATTTATTTATTAAGATTAAATGACACTGTGATAGGATGTGGTCAAATTATAACATCAGAATTAAAGATTGCCTTTCAGTACTGAGCAATAAATAATTTGAAGAAATTAAAATAAAGGCTGGTAGCAGAATTTTCTCACAATCTTGTGAGATATAGAACGAAGCTTGGTTATAGATAATTAATGGAAACTAAAAATTGGAACCTGTATTTACAAGGAAGGTGCCACCTTAAATATATCTTTTGACTTGTCAGATGTAAGTTTTAAGCAATTTAGCAAGCATGTGCTTGATTTGAGTGTATAATTACAATGATTACATATGCTGATAGGGTAATTGAATTTGTTAATGACAATTGGCCATTTGCAAATACAATTATCTAATTAATGTGCACAGTTTCAAATATACAATGGTGTCCTTCACAGGTTTTAAAAATAATTTTCTGTATTTTGAAAGTGTGGATTAGTGATAGCACTTTGCTACCTCACACTGATCAGCATTTTTTATAACCTTTGTCTTGTAACTTTTTGTCTTGAATCAGATAAGCATACTCTTCCACAACTGCATAGCACATGTACCTAGCTATAAAGGACATCAGTGCACACCACGTATCTACCTCATGAGCTAAAAAGAGCAAATAGGAATATTTATCTGCAATATTATTGGTTAACTACTCCTAAGTGGAATGTTAATTGCACTCAAATAATGTTATAGAAGAGACAACATGTCATGCTTACAGTCATGGTGATCTCTTAAAATTCTGTATGTCTGCTAAATTTTGATCAGTTTAAACTCTGGAAATTCCCTGGTACTCTGCAGCTGAGGAGGCATTCTGCATTAAACAATGTTACAGTACCTTGCAAGAAAGAAAACAGTAATGATGCACAACAGCCATTCCCTAAAATACCTCATCATTCTGTCATTTTTGTTTCTGACTAGCTGATCATAAGATATCAATAAAAAATAGGGAATATGCATTATTGCAAACAGTTCCAAGGAACACAGAAGTTCGCAGAACTATGAATATGTCAGATAATGACATTAGGTGACATTACTGAATTTCAATATCACATTTTCTATTACAGACAACATTTATTACTTAGTTAAATACAGAGAACCCAAAGCACTTTTCCAAAGTAGTAAATATCATAAAATAATATAATATAAGCCAGAAGCTTTAACTGTGATCAAGTCTACCTCCCATATAATACATTCCAGGATATTTCATCAAGGCATTCTTACCAATTTATAATGAAGTAAGAAAGGCAAAATTGACTTCTTTCCTATAACTCAGTAAGTCAATAGCATACTTAAAAATGCAGTTCAGACTCTGGACTTCCAGCTCTATTCCTATTCCAAGAGCAAACTTTTATGTGATAGAATAAATGAGAAAGTGAAGCTATTGCAGAAAAGATTTTGATACCAGGAATTATTTGCAGGCATTTGTAGCTGTACATTAACTCCAGTGATGAAAGTTAATTTTTTTTGAGAAAGAGAAAAAAAAACAGAAAAAAAAAAAAAGAAAAAAATTGAAAACCACCACAAAACAAAATCAAAAGAAGGGAGCAAGAGAAAAGAAAAAGAATGGGCATCTGGGAACACAAGTGATGTGATCTCCACACAGACTTCTTCCTCTGGGTGGAAAAATAATTGAATGCCAGAACAAGTTGCCCCAAAAGGTTGTGATGTCTCCATGTTTGCAGATACTCAAAACCCATTAGAACTTGATCCTGAGGAGTCTTCTGTAGTTGATCCTGCTTTGATCAGGAGCTTGGACCAGTCTCCAGAGGCCCCTCCCACGTCAGCTACTCTGTGATTCTGCTACAAATGGTAGGCAACTGAAGGATCTGTGCAACAGATTTGGTGTGTTTCAAAGTTATCAGAAAAAAAAATCAGTCATTTTGCTGTGAAATCTTTATTAATCTTTATTTCAAAACTTCCTATTCATGACACAGAGGTATAAAAAAGCACCAAAGTGCATGGAATACTCCAATAATCCAGCAGGGATTTCTATTCTTGAATCTATGAAAACCCAACATTTTACTTCTAGCTTAGATGCCTTGCCACTACTCCTCTGGAACTACATCCTGATATGGAGCACGTTTTTGTTCATCATTTTTGGATATTGCTCTTTTCCTATTACTTAGTGAAAATATCAGGTTAGCATATAAATAACACTCATTACTAATCATAAAAGAAGCAACATATACAAGCACTGATGCTATAATCTGTGCTAGATTTTTTAGCTCACTAGCCAGGGATTTCAAAATGTATTTAATTTCTGTGGTTGTTAGGGGCAGGAACTTTAGTTTCTCTGCTTGTGTCTGATATAACATTTCTGTGGGTTAATGTAAACAAATCTACAATACATCTAGATCAGCAGTAGTCTGAGAGCATTACCATTGTCCTACTTCAGTAAGGTACTGAAAAACTTTTGTTATGTATGCAAGAGTCTCAAAGGTAATAAGAATGCAATGCTCTGGGTTTGAGTCACAATAGAAAAAGATGTAAGGAAATTTTATTATTAGGATTGTTATTTCACACTACTTGCAGATTTAGGTTGAATTCTGCCAACAGTTGTCTTTCCTTCTGTTCTCAGAAAAGAAGGCAGGGAGAATTCAGTTCAGAAAACTGGTGGATATTCTGCTATCATTCACTTTGCCAACAATGAAAGCATACTCTCAGCTTTTGATACTGTACTGGTTTATTCTGCTGCTGGAGTAAATTCACATTCTCTTCTCACCTCTCTGGAGTGTGTGCTGTTATCACCTTGTGATAAAGCATTGGACATCAAAAATACAAGGTTTTAGTCTGACATGAGAATGCCTCATTTTAAAAATGCAGTTGAACTTTCACTGGATTCATTACAAAGTGATTAAGAAATGACAAAAGAAGACTACCCAAACAGCTCTGCCTCTAAGGGTTGCAAGTGACCTGAGTGTATTTCATCTGCCCAGTAACTAGATGTGTGTATATTTCAGACATTTATATTCAAATTCTTAAATCATGCAGCAAATGGATGTGAACAGGCATATCGCATCTTGCAGGTGAATATCCTATTCTCCAGAAAGCATTCTACATCCTATTCACTACAAGGGTGATGAAACAATGGAACAGGTTGCCCGGAGAGATGGTAGATACCCCATCCCTGGAAACATTCAAGGTCACGTTTGACAGGGCTCTGAGCAACCTAATATAGTTAAGATGTTCCTGCTCACTGCAGGGGGCGTTGGACTAGATGAGCTTTAAAGGTCTCTTTCAAACTAAGCCATTCTATGATTCTATGATTTTGCAGGCTTTATCTCCAAAGCATTCCTTTGAAACTCTTCCACCTTCAATAGGTGCCTCTGAGATGAATGAGAGTATGCTACATTTTTCCCTGGTTTTATGAGGTGCTGCTATTTGTCTTCCTGGCAACTTATCCTTTCTAAATTCATATCATAAACATGATGAGTCTTAGAGGCTGATTTAAGCCTTTGAGTTCCTTTCAGTTCTTCCTCTCTGGGAATGTATTCTTAATGGACAATTTTCCTGAGGTTATAAATCCCTAACACCAGAAAAAAAATCTCATTTCACTAACAAAACAACTTCAGTATATTTTTTTTTCCATTTACAAACCGTGGTTTATGTTAAAAGGTAATAAACATAATCTGGTTTTGTTACTAATCTGAAATTATGGAACACATACTACATTTACCAGGACAAAGTGAGATAGATTTATTTCTAATATGTTCTATTTTTCATGGAAAATGACTCAAAATCAACAAATTCAATGCCATCAGTCTAAAAAAATTATCTATATAGACAAGGCATCAGTTGGTGTTGTCAATGGCTACCTGCATCATTCCAGTTCTCATAAATAGCAAATGGCCCAAAACTTAGAAGATATGACGGCAGCCCCAGGTGCAACTTCCTTTGCCAAATTACTCTGTTCAAACTGACAAACTACTTTAGGAAAGGTTAGTAATTATCTTTAGAAACATTGCAGCATGGGAGAAGCTGGATTTAATTTAATCAGTAGCACCGCAATTTAAATTATGATTCATGCTTTAATTATTCAAAGCACAAATGTTCTTGTCAGAAAATCTCCATTAGGGATCCAGTCATTGGGAAAGCCTAGTCATATTTGAGTTTTCTTGCCACAGTCACTCCAAATATTAGGTTGGGGTTTTTTCCCTGAGAATTTTATCTAATTCTGTTTTCCTAATGATTAATTCCAGATATGTTCAAATTTTATGAATGATAGAATAAAAATATATTTTACTTATAATTAATTATGAATTAAATTTACAAATTCATACAATTATATCATTGCCATTTTTGCATCTATTTTTGGCCCAGCTCCTGATATTTACTCTATTATTCCTTCCTATCCCAATCACAGAATTTTATATCACATATGACTTTTATTTGTGGCACTGATTAAACCATTTGATCACTTATCCCTACTACATGAAAAAAAGTCACATTGCATAAATGTTCTTGTAAAGCAATAAGAACAAAACCCCTGAAAATATATTGCTAAAAGCATGATTTTTGAAGTAATTCCTAAAATGAGGCAAGATAAATAGGCTAACATCAGCACTAGATTAGTGATCATTACAGTGGTTCACATTTACATAACACTTCAGAATATTTCATAATATAAACATGACTAAATTAAACTTTACATGCTTCCAAGAAATAAAGGAATAAATTTTGTTCACCTTGGAACTGTGTGTTCCAAGACAAAGAAATGTTCTAGGTGAAATCCTGGGTGATGCTAGAGTTTTAAATGGTGGATGGGAATCCCAGAAGTCATGCTCTTGAGTCTTGATCAAACTAGTAACACTGCTAGAAGAATTCTAGAAAAGATAGAAATTAACAGCCAGAGTTCCTGGTTGATTTTTTCTAACATCTATCTTTAATTTTAGGTCATCCTGCTCCTGATAAAATTTCCACCTTCTCCCACCCCACTCATCACCCAAATGTAAAATATTACAAAAATAACCAGGCCTAAAGAAGATTCCTTGCTTCAAATCAAGTCAGCCATGAATCTTATAGAACCACTTTGCTGCTTGGAGGTTTCTTTGCTGCCGACTTTTAATGACTAACTAGAGTGGTTTTCATATTATAAAATATATTGTCATTATTGTTAACAAGGAATCTAATCTACACTGTGTTATATAAAAATAATCTTGAGTTCTGATAAAATATATCAGTTCAGAACATGATCTACACTGTTGATCTTTGCATACACCTGCTGCTTAAAATACATGTGCATCTGTTTCTTATAGTAATAGGCCATAGTTTCATATACTATAAGAAGAATTGAGTCCTCTTCACATGCTGTTCATCCTTTGGGCAGAGAAGCTGTCTGAGTTACTACTAAATTTTGCTCCATTCCCACCCCTCTGAGCTCCAAAAGGATAGCAAAAATTTGTATGGAGTATTTTAGTATCAGTAGCTTTTTACCATGTGAGTGATCCTATGGTTTTAGTCATAAATTTCTCATTAAAACCAGTGGGAGTCTCAGCTGTCCTGAATGTCTGGGGTTTAACAAGATTTAATAGGGCTTTAACAATTAAAGGTATCCTGAAAAGTTTAGCATAGTGATCAATGCATGCAGAGTGTTTTTACTGCTTGCTATTTGATCTCCTCTCTACAATCATTGAACATGACATTTCTTCCTCAAGGCAATTAGTAAGACAATATTTAAAAGTCATTTCAAGATGCTGTCCATGTGACTAGTTTCCCTTTGGATTTCACACACAAAACCAGACACCTTTTATATTCCGTATAGGCTGATTATACTTAAGGAAAACCATACATATTCTAAGAAGCAGTCATAGTAAATATACTTAATCTGAATCACAGGCAAATTAATGTTAAGCCCCAGTGCTAGAATGACACTGTCTCTTATGTCTTATGAAACATAAGGACTAAACATCTAGCTAGTGGCTTTTTAGAAAAAGATACAGCATCTACACCTGTCAGACTATAGTGGCTGGGAGCTTGGAAGGGTTAGCTCAAGTGTCCCACGTTACTATCATATTCAGTACTATATTCCATCTTTGAAACCTCCTGTGGTTCGCATATGCAAAGCATTTTGGTACACAGTGTTGCCACAAAAAAAGGTTCTTCATTTACAGTCCAGTAAATTAAATGATTCCTGTTTCTAGACAACGTGTCAGCCTCTTTGGATGAAAGTTGTTTCATAAGTATTGTCTTCAACTCTCCTTCTGAGTGCTGGATAAAGAGGGGACATTTTGATATTCCTCCTAGCAGTTTTGTGCAATCAAACCTTCCTGCACTGCATATTCTATCATCACTTTCTAATGACTGAAGATGGATAATCAGACCTCATAAATGAGGCATGCCACTGCATCATCAATAATAAAATGTATTCTTTCTTACAGCAAATCAGGATGCATCTGGCTTCTGTATTTTAGCAATAGCATCAATCTAGCCAGTGAACACTCAGTCCTTGCTGATGCATGTTCCTGTTAAACAACATCTCTTTTAATTCTGAGGCAGATGACTAAAATGAACTCAATACATCTACAAATAATTTCAATGGGTGGCTGCAAAAAGGCATAGAATGTTTTGTTGGCTAGAGGAAGTGTCACCTACAATGAGAGGCTGCTGTGTAAAGTTTATTTAGTGAGTGCCTGATGATCACATCAGCAAGGCCATTACAATGTTAGAAGCAATTACTAATTATGATACACAAGATTCAAAAGTAAAAGCAATTTGAACTGCACAGAGGAGGGTAAAACAAGCTCATAAACAAATAGCTTTCCTAAAAAAATTCCAGTGTGAATTATGGTGTGGTTTTGTTGTCCTCTCCTCCAAATGCATCATTTCTGTGTTTGTGAAAGACATTAAAAATCACAAAATAATGAGTGGTTGTTAAAAATGGGAGTAGAGACACCCGGATACAAAGAATGCATTTAAATTCCTGAAGATAATTAGTGAAATGTTTTGTTTTAAAGCTGTCAACTAGAAATTTGAAACATTGCTAAAGAGCTAGTTTCTCTTTTTTTAACCTGTATCTCCAAATATGCCATAGAAATTATGTGTAATCAGGTTGTCAAATGGTATATTGCTATATGGTGTCACAAACAGAAGATTAGATGTTAACATTTAAAAAAAATATTTCTCACTTTGGGCTCATGTCACACTAGTAGAGGATGATATCATCTGCTGTGGTTATTGCAGTCTAACAGTTTGTGACACACTGTACCTAGAAACATTTTGGGGATAGGCTTATAGGCTTATATAGTCTACAGTCATCTACAGTCACCTCAGATGAGCCCATCCTTAAGTCCAAACTCATCTAATAATATTGATAACATGAGCACCTATTTGGTACAGGTTTCAGTCACCCCCAGGGAATGTCAGGAGGAAACAACTCAGGTCTGTGCTATCTGTAGTGCAAATGAACACCAAATGAGATCCAGTGCAAATAAAATTAAAACTCAATTCCTTGCCGGGTTATATAACTGCAAAGTCCATCACAAGTAAAGCCCTACCACTTTCAAGGTAAAGATGGACAGAATCTGTGGACCAGATGAACGCCAGAACTGGTTTGGCATCTCCAGTCAAATAAAAGTACTACACATCTCGATGAAGCATTATATAATCTCACAGAAAGCTGAAATAGGATCCAACAGATGCAGATTTACACTGTTTTCTCTTAGCATTTCTGCTCCTTACCTTAGAAGCATGTTTCTCAAACGTATGTATTTTTGATAGACAAGTAGTATAATGTATCAGAAGACTGAGGAGACAAGCATCTGTAATTTTACCATCTTCTCCCCTAAAAAAGTTTGTGATCTTCACTCCTGACTCCTTATCTCTAAAGTACTAAGTATTTATATATTATATTTATAACTTGTTTCTTTGTGCTGTTCTTCTTCCCTACCTCTGCAGCTTAAGATACTTCTTATTCTCACTATTTCTGTCTGGTGAGAACATTCCTGACTCATTTTTCAACACTGCATCTACTGCATTTATCCCCTTCCTCAACTTCTCCTCATTGTGTTTACCAAATGAGTTTTCTGTGCTTATATGACTAAGTTCTTCATATTTATAACCCCATTTACAGTGAAGTAATACAGAAGCTAAAAGACTCTGAAATGATAGATAAATGACCCTGTAGGTTAACAATTTTAGTGTCTGTAATGACCTGCCAGTCATATACACTCCATGCAGGCAATATGAGTAAACAATATAGAATCACAGAATGATAAGAGTTGAAAGGGAACTCTGGAGATCATCCAGGCTATCCTCCCCTGATAAAGAACATTCATCTAGTTCATTTCAGCCTACTTTTACAAATAGCTTTTAAATGTATAAGATTGAATATGTAGGAGCCATTTTACCTCACATATAGGCTTACATCTAAATGACAGTAATTAAAAAAAAAATCTGTTACGTAGAATACATTTACTAATCTTTCTATTGTCTGAAGAAAATACAAGCATTGCATTATGCTGGATATATTCATTTTGGTGTTAGTGGAACTGGAGTGGGAATATTGGGTAACAATTAAAAAAACTGTAGGAAAGCAAGTTCCAAGCCTTGCGGAAAATCCTTAGCAAGTGCACATTTTAGTGAATTGTCATGGGATTTACATTCTGAAAGTTCTCTTTCATCAGAGTTTATTTACCCATATTCTGAGAAGGTGCAGGATCTGTACAAAACCTGTATCACCTATAAGGAATATTTTTATTGTGCATGAACTAGCCTCTGCCATCTCTCTTTATCCAGATGATTTGAAAGCATCTGACTTAAACTCTGTGCTTCATCCCCTTCTGCTTCACTATTACCTCATAAACAAAAATAAACAGAGGTGAGATGTCCATTTTGCATCTTTTGTCTTCATCTTCAGGGTAACTAAACCAGACAAATGCTGCATATTTGTGTTTCATTATTAGAAAAAAAAAAAAAAAAAAAAAAAAAAAGAGATCCTTCACTTTTAAAAAAGACAAAGGTTAA
>JAAGNO010009098.1:0-29751 GCA_033439905.1 Ceryle rudis
CAGGACATCTCTCTCTAAAAAAAAAAAAAAAAAAAAAAGGAAAAAAAGAAAAAAGAAAAAGAAAAAGAAAAAAAGAAGAAAGAAGGAAAAAGAAAAATAAGAAAAAGGAAAAAAGAAAAAAACAGCCAACAAAAGAAGTATGTTGATTTAAAATTTCCACACCAGGACAAATTAATTCATGATGGATGTGAACAGGATGGTTTAGCATTCAGTGAGTGTGTCAGCCACAGCGAGTAGCAGAGATCCCCTGTGTACCTGTCGTGCTCCTACCTGCTACAGACCCATAGACTCTTTCCACATGAATCCATCCACCCAGCCCCTTCTCTGTCTACCACACAACACGTCACAACTGTTCCAGAAGAGATTAGAGAGTTGTCTTCTTTCTAGACAGGTTTCAGATGTTATTCTTAAATGTTTTGTTTAAACCACTCTCAAAACAGGGCCCAAAAAAGGTCTAGACTACATTTACATGCAACTTCAGCCACTCTTACCAGTACTGGCAGTGAAACTGCTTTGGAAAGATAAAAACGTGGTTACTGTCAAGTAGGGCTAGCTCGACTTCAGTAGGAATTGTTCTACATCATATTTCTAACTTTTGACTCAGCAGTTACCATAAAATTTATCCTTAGCAACAGTAAAGCTGGATATCATTCCTCTGTAAAAAATGCTTTGAGTTGTTATATTTATGGGGTCATTTATGTTAGTAGGAAGAGCATCTGGGAAAGGCTGGTCATTTTATCAATGTCTTCATCCAAAGCTTACATTGTACTGTCCTATTCGGCAAGCAAAGCACACTCCCTGAACACACGTTCTGACATAAACCCATTATGTTATTGCATGTACTTTCTCTTGAAGCTGGGAATCTCTTAGAAATACTGACAGATGAGAAATCAGATGGACAGGGTTAACCCAACTGTCAAATGCTGTCCAGATGCATTTTCAATAGAATTACTAAAAAACCCTGCAGGATTAACTACCATCCGTTCTCTGCTACAAAGGGGAAAGGCACCTTGCTGACTGGTTGTCAAACTTGGTAACATAGACTGCTGAATTCCTGACTTCTACATGCTAAGAATTAACCTGCCTTTTTTTTTTTTTCTTTTCAGTTGTGCAAAGTGAAGAGTATTTCATAACTATATAAGCAAGCATTATAGAAATACTGTACCCCATGGTACAGACTTTTAAATTAAGAATTATTATTATATATCTTAAAAGGAGTACATCAAAAGACTTGAAAGAAAATCACAGTAAATGACACTCAAGATGTTATATTTTTACTCAAGCATTAGAAGGTCCACAGATTTAAATGTAACATTACACTATGTAAAGAATCAAACATATTTAGATATCGGGGCGGGGAGCAAATAAAGGAAATAGTAATTTTGTTCAATGCCACCATAATGAAATAACCTTATATGACCACAGGATTTAGCATGTTCATTAATTAGATTAATCTTTAGGGTAATAGTTTTAGGGAAGGAGTTCTGCTACTTCCCTTCTTGCCATTCAGCTTTTAAAAGAAGCAATTTAATCTAATCTGAAGCATTAGTCTTATTACATATTCATTTTATAAATCTAACAGAGTACAGAAGAGGTGGTAAAATATTTTATCCCAAATCAAATGTATGCATTTCTCAACCCAAATTTCAATTAAATAGCAAAATTCAAGAGGCCTAAATGTATTATCAGGTTGTTCTACTTACAACTTTAACCTTAAAATCTTTTAACTTCTGAATTTACTCATCCAGCTTTCCCTGAACTATTTTTAAGTATGTCAATAGGTAGCAAAGAAGTCACCTACCTACTCTGAAGATCAAATCGTCTTCAATGGGATTCTCTTTTCTTTTGCCAGTGCTGTACATGCTCGCAGGTCTTTTCACAGCTTTCTGCTTCACGTGGCCACTGCCAGGAGATTTAACACGCCTCTTAACCCCTTCGGTGGTAGGGGACACATCTGCTGATCTGACCACTTTAAGTTTGAACGGGCTGCCCTTGATATGCTGATCGTAAAGCCTCAGTGACAAAGTGAAGTCCCCTTCTTTCTGAACAGTATACAAAAACTCGTAAGTGCCATTTTTATTGTCGAGTATTTCTCCATCCGCTACACTCCCATCGGGTGTGCTCAGTTCAGCAGTGATGTAAGCGTTCCCAGATTTACACAGCTCCCCATCTTTGTCCTTCGTTGTGATGGTAACAGACATGGGCTGTCCGATCACCGTCTGCCTCAGTCCCTCACCCGTGGCAACTGTTTCAGAGGCAACAGCATTGGTAGTTAAAATAGTACCCAGATTGTGAATGGACTTCTTCAGGCCTTCAGTTTCCACTATGAAGTCCAACTGATCGTTTTCACGGGGCTGCAATGGGAAGTCCCGCTCAGCCAGTTCATTCAGCTTGTCACTCATTTGCTTCTTCACCAGCAGAACTTCGGTTTCAGTGCCGTGGTTGAGGGCTTGGGCCGTAAAGTTGCTGCAACTTTTAATGCTTTCCTGTCCTTCAAGTAAGGTATCCAGCTGTGTCTGGAGGACCTGTTTGCATAACCAAACACCAGATTAGCTCTATGTGTCAAAACTGAGTCTAGCAAGATGTAGCATGCTTTATATCTGAAGGCTTATCCAGTTTCTAGTTCTTGTTTTAGTGTTTATTTTAAAGCTTCATTTTAGAAAATGTACCACACTGATCCCCTACACGTTCTTGGAATATCATGCTGCAATACAAAAAATGTAACCTATTTGGGGTCTTCAAGGCTTCACCGACACACTGTCACACTAGATTGAATTACTGCTGCACCCCTCTGTCTTGTCTTCTTTGTTTTTTTCGTAAAAAAAAAAACCACAGCACAAATGTAGAAGCTCAAACCCTGCTCCACCTAACTGTCAGCAGTCACAGTTAATGAGATAGTTACTGGAACTGAGTTGTGTGCACAGAGATTTAGGTATTTTGGAGTCATTGGGCTCATTAGTAAGGGAGGCTGCAAGAAACTTCTTGAAAGTATTTCTTCAGAGCCAAGGGAAATCCTGGGTTACTCCTCTGTGGAGGAAGACAGCAAGGCAATCGCAAAATCTGCACATCCATCCTGACATAAAGTGTGATTCCTGACCTAAAGAAGTGAAGACAGGAAAAGTCTGCCCAGCAGAAGCAGATATATTGATTCCCCAGTCTCAGCAGGCAGGAAAGCAAAATGTAAAGGACAGATTGTGAATATTGGTAAGATTTGGGCTGAGAGGCCTGAAATTTCGGTAGGCAGCAAGTAGCTACTCCATAATTACAAAGATTTTTATTATAGTCTTAGTTCTGGCCCCCAGTGTAAAATCCTTAAAACAGTATTGACCTCAAACTCGTTAGGTGTGGGCTGGGAACAAGGCTAACATATTTCTTTTAAAACCAGTTTTGCAATGAATTGGAAAAAGGATCTCTGAATTACACCAGCCTAGCAGAGAAATTGATGACAGTTGGGAAAGCCCAAACCTTCCAGCCACCACCCACACTCTCCACTAACAAAACCCCCAAACCAAAATACTCAGCCACATATATGGTATGTTTTTCCTACAGAGAAGAACTAGAGCACAGGCATTACTGTGGATGAGAGAAGTTATTTTGTTGACCATCCCTCTAAAGTAAATATTTTTCCAAACATTTCAATTGATTTTAAAGTAAACGTAGAGACTGGGTGTATTTTCTGCTATGAAATACTGTTCCCTTACACAGAACACACCATGTAATGACACTGCATTCTAAGGGCATTTTTCTTCTGAATTTTACAAAGCTACCTGCTTTTCACCCACTGGAGAAAATCCACGCTGGTGAGTTACTGATACAGGAAAGTGATAACAACGCAAAATCTTTTGCAAACAAAACAGAATGAACACGTTTCAAGACTACACTGAAATTTCAAGTTGTCTGTTTTTCTAGGCATATATAAACCTGTCAGGATTTAATACAAGGCTTTTTCTAACCTGCCTTGTCTTTATTCAAGAACTTAAATAGTTAAACAATAGCATAGCTAATAAAGTGCCAGGATGACAAAAATCCATATGTTTGGGATAACAAACCACAAACTGAGGAGGAAGAGAATTCGCAGCTACGTTTTTATACTATTATTTTCTCAACATAGTTTTCTTACATTACAAAGATGGAAAATATTAAACACTACCATAACTAATATTTAAAATGTGTTTAGAGTATTCTACATGAGACCTCTTTCAGTCTGTTGAACAGATGAAACTGAACTGCCAACTTCCTTTTAGTAAAGTGTAACCCTTTCATTTTTTGCGAAGTACATGATGGAATATTTGGGTTTGAATTATTTTGCAGGACAACATTAGAAAGTAAAATTCAATTTCAATCTTTTTTTTATCTATATACACAAATAGGGGAGATGCCCCTTTTACTGCTTATGTGCAGCTTTGTAAAAATTTGGTTCTTTAAAGCCCACAATAGCTGTTAAACTATTTTAAAATAATCACTTTAAGCAGCAATAAGATAATTTAGCACCATATTCCATCTTGTGTGAACTTTGTACACACCCTGAGTATATTTTCTTGCTAAGAAAGTAAGTTCCTGACGTCTTAGGTATATTTACATGATCCTGGGATCTAAGTCCAAATTTTTGATGCTAAAAGCTCTTCAGCTGCTGCTTAGCTCTGGCCATGACTCAATTCTGCACCCCAAAGGTTTTGGGTTCCCTGTGTCCCTTAAAGTACACTTCTTGTGCACATGTCAGGATTCCTCCATTTTCATAGGCACAGCAGTTCAGTACCTTCCTAAAGTTCAAACCTGTTCCAGATGCAGGAATGCACTATTCCTCTTCTTCAGATATCTGGAGATGCTTAAGCTTCTCAGTAACTGCAGAGAATGCCCAAAGATGCCAATATTTTCAAACACTCCTGGAACTCCAGTTGTTGTTTGAAGGAAAAGATCTTTCTTGTATATAAACCAGATGGTGGATGCCCCGGAAGACATTTCATTTGCCTGATCCAGACTTACTAGCCCTCAGTAAAAACCCTATGCACAAGGTTAGTCTTCTCTTTGTAAATGCACAGATTTCTGATTTATTCCTCTGAAGCTCAGTCTGCACTCCAAGGAGGAAAACCACAAGATTCGATCATCCAGATAGGAGGTAAAAGAGCAAATACAGCTCTGCAATCTATTGCTTACTGCATTCCCTTAAGAAAGTGAGATGTCCCTCCAATCTTTATGTATTCCAACCAGTGACATCTAACATCAGGTATGTTTCCAGGCACTTGAAAGGAAAACAGTGCATTAAAGCAAACGAGTAAGCCTTGCTCAGTTCTTCAGGAGAAATTGTTTGGCCTGTACCCTCATGGCAGGGAGACTGCTGGGAGGTGGTGGTTTGTAGCAGTGCAGCACAAGGATTTCAGAGCTTCCTTTGGTGTAATCTTTTTATTGCAATTGTATTTGTTATATGTAGTTGTTTGGGGTTTTTATTTATTGTAATCTGCACAGAAGCATGCTGGCTTTAAGCAGATGCCTGCTTAGTGTGATGGCCATTTTAGATTCTCACACACCATGCACAAAGGTCTACCTGCCCATACTGGGTCTAGATTCTATTTATAAGGTTGAACACCCACAAGCAAGGCTCTGCAGCACTTGGTTTTAGGAAAACAAAACTCTCCCCTGGATCTCAGACACAAGTTGTCAAACTGGTATCCTGCATCATTTGTAAAAAATGGCTTTTCACTGAAACAAAACATGCATCTTACTTTGTGTTTAAGGCCATAATTCACTTCCAGTTCCATAAGCAGCACACTTTTTCGCACATTTAAAGTCTTCTGGAGTTCATCAAAGGTGGTATGAATGTCATCTACAATGCTAGCCTTTTGGTTGGTTAACTGGTGTATGATTTCAGATATAAAATGAAGCGCTGAGTCGATCTCTGGAAGCCTGAGGGAGGGATTAAAAGACAAAGAATGCAGTTTCAAAAGTCTTTTAAACACTGGCCCTTGTCCCGATATCTTTTGACGAAACAATCTCATCAGCAGGCTGTCTTTAAACTCGGTCATTTCCCAGAAGTACGTTCATTCCTTTTATTACCACAGTGATTTTAGTCTGGTAAAATAAGGCTAAACCAAGGCCTTTCCTTGTGGAAATTTATTAGATTTTAGTCATTTCTGACAATGAGGCCTTGGATCCTCTGTCCTTTATGCAAATGTATCTACTCAGGAAGATGTAAGTACCCTCCCTCCCTCCCTCCCTTTCTTTCTAGCCTTTCTGCCACCATAGTGTTTGTACTAGTCTTACTAGTTTTCTAAGCATCCAGTATTATTTATTTATCATTAAATTCATGACTGGCTAGTACTTTTCTCCTTAACATTTTATGCCACTTTGGAGGATGCTTGGATTTCTGATGGCCTCTCTTTTGCAAAAGATGGAGAGGAATCTTTTGCTCTTCTATAATCCCTTAGTGCATCCCAGTCAATGGATTTCTTTTTTCCTTATGCTGGCCTCACTATCCCTGCTTTCTAGGTAAAGGTCCATGGCACCACCACATTAAAACATCCACCTGAGGTAACACAGGAAGCCAGTGGTAGAAATGAAAAATGGAAAATAATCAGCAGAGTCTCCGTACCTTTTGTTGACAGCATCCAACTGGACTTGGAGAGAAGCCTTGTGTTGCTCCACCACATCCTTGAGTGGTACTGTGGGATGCTCTGCATGTTCTCCCTCTGTACACTCCCGGCACATGGCTGTCTCACAGGACTGGCAGTAAAACTCCATCACCTGGAAAAGGGCACAACTATAAATTCAGACATGGCAGCAGTAACATCATTCAAAGTGTATCTTACTAGGTCCTATCCAGGCTCTGAAACAAATTTTTCTCCCTTCTTAGACACCAGTATTTACGACCTAAAAGATTGCTGTTATTCTTATATGTTTCATATCAAAATGCTCATTAAATCCATTTTATTCTATCAGAAAGTGTCAGAACAGAGGCCTGGGAAACAGAATGCTGGACTTCAAGACTGGCCCTAACATCATCTTTACGCTGTGTAATAGTACGTTTTGGAGTCTCAACTACTCCATGAAAAAAAATATCAAAACCCAGGGCATCCAAGTCCCCTCATGAACTTGGTCCTTAGTCTCCCCAGAGGGTCTGCCCAAGACAGTGTAAACTTAGGCTGGTTTTCATGACAGAGTCACTCAGGAAACATGTACCTGACAGCGTGTTTGTTTGCTAGAGAAAAGCACCGTAAATGATCCAATGTGCTGCAGGGAGAAATCGCCATATCCCATTATTAATCCCTTTAGACCATCAAAACCTTATATCTGAGATTATAATGAGTGATGATCTAAACTTGAAAGAGGAGGAGATTGTTTTGACCTGTTATATACCCAGTAAGATGCTATCAAGATAAAAAAATATCTTTACATGTAATAAATACCCCAAATTCTGAATATATTCATGAAGGGAAATAAACAGAAATGTGCTGTGGCCAAAATTATACATTAGTCAGAATAATGCACATATATGCAAATTGGGCATGAGATTTTCTTTCACAGCAAGGAAGTCCTTGAGCATAAAGCAGTTTAGGCTCATTTAAAGTATACAAGGAAGCTCGTAGTTTATGCTTCAAAGCAAAACAGTGGCAGTTCTCTTGCATTCAGAACAGCAGCAGAACCTCAATTAACTCAGCTGATGCTTCTGGCACTCAGAACCCCTTGCACAAAGATGGTGGTACTGAAGATACTGGCTGACAAGGTGGCTGTAGTGAGGCTGGTGTTGGTCTCTTCTCACAGATTACTAATGATAGGACGAGAGGAAATGGCCTCAAGTTGCATCAGGGGAGGTTTAGATTGGATACTAGAAAGAAATTCTTTACTGAGAGAGTGGTTGGGCACTGGAACAGGCTGCCTGGGGAGGGGGTGGAGTCACTATCCCTGGAGGGGTTTAAACAGTGAGTAGATGTAGCACTTGAGGCTATGGTCTAGGGGTGAAGGAGATGTGGGGATGAAGGTTGATCCTAGAGGTCCTTTCCAACCATAATAATTCCATGATTCTATGATTCTATGGTTGTGTAGAACTGGCGGTTCTCAGGTGAGCAGAGGAACCTGTAATAGCGTCAGGCAAAGCATCTGGCTACTCCAAGATACCTTAAGAATTAGGAGGAGGAAGCAAGAAGCATAATTTGCATGTGACTATTAGCATTAATAGGGATTTTGCTCTGATAAGCCCCTTTCTGTCTTATTCCTATTCTTCCCTCTCATCTGAATTCACCAGACATAGCATTGACAGGCAATGAGGGTTTAGTCATTTGTTGTCCCTTTGTGTAAGCCACTGGAGAGGAAATTTGAAAGCTGCTCCAAATAAACTCTGTAAGATCAAATATATCAACAAGGAAAAAAAAAAAAAAACAAAACAGAAGAAGTAAACCACTTAAACAATGACAACCCTCATCAAGACTACTCCAGTCACTGTGATGTCACTGAGAGCCACTCACAGGCTTTCTGAGGCCTGACAGTTACTTTGGTAGGCAGTAAGATGAGAGGCAGTCTTAGAGTACATAGAGGAAATGAGTTAAGCAGAGTTTAGGATTTAAACTCTTTTCAAAGGCTTCAAAAAATTGCAAGCAGAAACAACCAAAAGGAATAATATTTTTAGTAGGAAACTCTTAAACCTTTTTATATGGTCAAAAAA
Source organism: Ceryle rudis (assembly GCA_033439905.1). NCBI lineage: Eukaryota > Metazoa > Chordata > Aves > Coraciiformes > Cerylidae > Ceryle > Ceryle rudis. The sequence continues at coordinate 8,654 of JAAGNO010009098.1, forward strand.
TTTAATTTCTTTTGAATGTGTGTCAAAAGTTCATCTTCCTGCCTCTTCATAATTTAATACTTAGCTTCAAGGTATTTTAACAAGCCCTTTACTTATTCAATATTTTTCTTTCGACACAATGATTTTCTGTTTCCTATTGAACACCTCGTAATAAACACCATATCTGCAGCAACATATATAAAATAGAAAGCATCTCATTGGCATATTAAACTTTAGCTTAATCAACTTGCTTCCTCTTTATTCAAGCACCAGAGAATCACATAAGCTAGAATGGTAACAGCAAGCAGACCACACAGTCCTAATGTGTATGTCTGCACAGAAATAGTATTCTTTGCCTCAGTCAAGTCCAAAATGTTTTGAGTCAAGAAGCTTTCATTTTCCAATAAAATATTTGGATTGTGCCATAGCTGAAGGAGAAACAAAACCTAATATTAATACAATTCAGGCTTCGAGTGCTTAGATAAGCTGGTTTCCTAATATTTTGTCTAGCATTCCTTAGTCAGATAAGATTAATTTCCAATTACAGACATGTATTACTGGCTTTTCCTCTCTCCCCTCCATGCCCAATATTGGGCATCACTTTTTGTGACATTCCCAGAAAGCATTTCATGGTAACAGGTTTGCTTCACAAAACATCTCAGAAAAAATGTTTGCTGAATCCCTCCTTTCCTAATTGAAGAGAGATCTTGGGCAGGTTATAATACAGCATCCAACACTGGATTCAGCTGTACTTCCACTGAAGTCAATGAGAACATCCCCGTCATCTCTAATGAAATGTGAATTAGTATCCACTGGGTTCTGAAATCGATCCACTGTCTCCCACCTTAAACCAGACCAGCGGATTTCAGCACAGTGTTCTAATTATTTTAATTAGAGACCTATGAGTATCTTCACTACTGTAATTTAACTGAATTTACAATATCTTTTTAATTTGTGTAATCAAGGATGGGGCTGCTTCTGAATGAGATTTCACAAAGCCAAAGCACACTAATTCCAGCCCTTCAAAGTTCAGGTCTTGAAAAAAAGTCTTTCACCAATCACAAGCCCTGCTTCTCCAAAATCACATTTGAGTAATCATATTGTTCACCCTGTGCTTTCTATTTGTTTGAATTAAAACAGCAGGCCAGAGAAAGAGTGAGTATGCTCTTTGCCAGTGTTCCTCCTCACCTCACACACGTGCTTAATTCCTCTCCCAGAGATGCTGGGTACCTTAGCTTTGCATGTTTTGCCTTTTAGATGAATTTACATCTGGATTACCTGAGGGCACTTGCCATATATCTAGTAAAATGGAGATGTGGGGTTTTGTTCTCCCTAGTCATGGGTTTTGCCTTAGCCAGGCAGTAAACCTGAAGCTTTAAGCAGATTTGAGAAAGAGTTTTGGAAGACTGTCATGACTTAACCAACATGCTTACATGCAAGTGGACCACCCAAATCCCTTGTACGAATTTCCAATTCAGTCAGGTATGATTGTATCAATCGCACTACTGCTTCCTAATGGTAATAAATGTTCCTTGTGAGGCAGAACAAAATTTTGCCAGCAGTGAGCTCAGTTTATTAGCTCTAATGCTCATTAAGAACCTAACTTTGACATTCAGAATTTTTTTATTTAGCCTCAATGACACACTGAATATTCCAGAGTACGGTCAAAAAAATAGATTACACCTTAATGGGATACACAAGTAAATGACATAGTGAAAAACTCTATAGGCAGAAAATACACTGCACCTCTAAAAGCATGGATCCTAGACTCTGGTCTGTCTTTCACTTCATATTCAAATAAAAATGAAGCGTGGACTTTTCAGGATGGGTGACTGCAAAGAGGTTACACCACTCATTGCACATTATGAAGTTATGGACCTAGAACTTCACAGCCTTCCCTGCACTGGCTCTTGTACTTGCCCCTAAATGATTGTAGATCAATGTTTCCAAGCCAGGATGCTTTTATCCAAGAAGAACTACAGGTGTTTATCGGCTGACAAAAACCCCAATCTTATTTGAATGTGCAGGTAGCAGATAACAGTCTTCTTTTTGGTTGAAAAGCTCCATAGCATATGTGCCCTGTTACCCTGATTTAACAAGAACAGGTATTCGTGCTCTGGGTTGGGTAAATATGAGGAAACATTTCTTTATAGTTCAAGCACAGGGAACTCTCATGTTAAGGTACTACAAAGCAAGTATCATTTTTTATAAGAACACATACAACAAAGATGCCAGAACAGAGGATGAGAGGATATGCACAGAAGGAAAAAGGATACAGACACACATATGGAAAATATGAGTGGTGGGAATAGGAGACCAACTGGAAGGGAAAGCATCTAATCTCCACGGCCTGAGAAGACTAAGTTACAAGCTGACAGGCAAGCCAATGAGAAAGCATCTGCGCATCAATTTCTATCTGATTTTAATCAGGTTTAAATCCAGCATGGCTGGAAAGATTGAAAATACACTTGTTTAAATAGAAACTTATTTCCAAGCTAATATAAAGAAAATGTGGTAGTATTTAAATTCAATAGACTTGATGCAAATTTTTCCCTTGGTAGTAAAAATACAGCGGGACTGATCCTACCCCAAGCAATATGTAAAAATCAGTGGAGAGAGGATTCGATGCAGAATGACTGCTGGTTTTGTGAAGCTACCTGCAGCTACCACCTCAACCCTCTCTCACTCCCTGAAGCCCTGAACAAAGGTCTAATGTGTGCACTTTATCTTTTAATTTCCTAGCTCCATAAGGCATCCTCAGCCTCTCCCCAAGCCTCCCAGGTACTTCCTGAAGCAAGAAGATACTCCCATCATGCACTACTCAGCATCCTAAAAGGCAAGCTACGTTTCAAGGCAAGCCAAGTTAAAGTTGGTATACAGGACTTACAAATCCACCTTTCCCTAAAAGGAGTTCTCAGAGAGGTATAAGGTGATAGTTTTAATTGTAGGAAAACCACTTCTTTCTAAGCATACCCTAAGCATTTAACTGATAAAGTAAAATGCAAAACAAGTAGCATCTTCATTTTGACTCTTTTTTGACATTTTTTTCTTTGTATTTCACAATCAAATGGCTCCTATCACAATTGCTATGTCAGAAAAGAGCTATGATTCATTTTAAGGAGAGTCAATAAAATGCAAATACAAACTAGGAAGGTATTAATCAGTAACCACTACACACACATAGGTAGAGTACACATTACAAAAAGTTACAGCAGTTATTCATTAATCAGAGCATACAGCAAATCAGTTCTACAAGTCCACCTAAATTCCAGCAAGTCAGTAAAGGAGAGGGAACCGAGCTGTTCCTCTGTAAGAGCAATCACTGCCTAGCCACTGAATTATTCCTATACAACTGATCTACCTACACTGAGTATCAAATAAAACAGTCCCCAGAAAGTTGTCTTAGACTACTGGCACATATTTCTCGGCTCATGTGGAAGCACAGCATTCAGTTCACAACACAGTATCACTCAGCTTTGCAACTTGGTCTACTTAGATGTTTGCATAAGCCTGGCTATGAATCAGGAGCTCCTATGCCTACCATGAAGCCACACAGGTTAACACTGAAAACTGTGAAGAAAGCAGAGTTAGGGCTGTGCTTGCAATAGTCTGGGAATACTTCCAGAGTTGGGGGTACTTGCCAGTGAATACACTGATTTGAGGGGCGGGGGGTGGAGGATGGTGGGCCAAAAAATAGGTGGAGAAAAAAAACCAAAGCAGCCTCCAAGGACTGATACACAATATGCACAAAACACTGCAGATAAACTGAAGCTCCCTGTTTCTAGCCTGTGCTGACCCAAAGCATCCTGAGCTAGGACACCCTTCTGTTTGGCTCTGTGTTCATATGCTCACATACCTTTTGGTACTGCCTCAGAGTGCAGGCCAGTTAAGCCTGTAAGGTCCCTGACACATGCTGCCTGAACAAGCACACTGGTTCCCACTGTAACAGTTGATTCTACAAGCAAGAGAGCTATGGAAATCAGTCCCAAAGAGTCAGAGGCACCAGGTTCATCACTTGCAGGACAACAATTTTGACCACATGGGCTAAAAGAGAGTATCATCCAAGATAACTGGTAAGATGAAATCATTTCAGATGCTCCACTAAAAGCATCTGAGTTAATTTTAAGAACCACTTGTCCTTTGTTGACATATAAAAATCAAAGAACTACTGTGATTCCAATTCCCCTACTCTCTTTTTAGAACAAAACATCCATGACAAACCAGACCAGACAGTACATATCAGCACCTGTACATATCACAGGAGTGCATCTCACTCACATTTCCATCATGATTAGGGCAGGAGAGTGGTTTGCCCGCAGCAACAGCGGTGACAGTCTCCAAGATGGAGGACTCTTCAATGCTGTTGTCCGGCGTTCGTTGCAGGACATCCATCAGGTTCGTGATAAAGAAGTTGTTCTGGAGTGCAGAAACCCCTTTCTCTGGCAGAATGGAGGTCTGGCGGCACACGGGGCAAGAAAGGGTTAAGCTATGTGCTGGAATGTAATTCTGTAAGCACCTATGGGGAAAGGAGGTGGAAGGGGAGAGAGAGAGAGGCAAAGTATCATCAAAGAGGAAAAAAAACTCCCTTCAGTTTAAGAAGTTGCTACCCCTACTTATAAAAGGAAAGGTATTTAAAAAAAAAAAAAAAAAGTGGTTATGGGGATTATTTTGTTTCCTTTAAATTTTTTTTCCTCTGCCACATGATAAAAAGGCTCAATAAAGTGACGTCATTATAAGAGGTATGTGCCTTCCTTTGAGATATCTGTGCAGAGTGGATCCACACGTCCAGACATCTACTGCATCCTGCTCTCAGGAGAGTAAAAAAGATGAACTATCAGATGAAGTTTGACAGACATGGAGTTATTGCATTAAGTATTTGAGCCTGGGCCTTTAACTGACTAACCAGTGGTTGACCCTTGGCTTTCCAATAGAATCTCCTCCATTAACTTGGATTTGTGGGTTTAGTGTCTCAGAGCTAAAACCTGGTTCCAATGAAACCAAGGGAAACATTTTCCATTTATTTCAATTAGGAAAGTTATTTGGCAGTTAGCCAGAATCAACAGAGTTCTCTCTACTACATAAAGAAGCATGCCCTAGGTTATGACAGTTTATGTTAAGGGGAGTTTTGGAGGAGAACTTTGTTGATTTTTTTTTGGGGGGGTGGCATTGTTGTTGTGGATTTTTTAGAAAAACTATATTTCACAGCATACAAATCCGACCCAAAAGTTCTGTGATCAACAATATGCAGCCGACTGCTATGGGTGACAGTGCCACTTTTGGCCTTGAAAATGAAGATACCAGCTGCTGGGCATGCAACATCCAACTGCAACTGGCAATTCAGTAAAGTCCCGTAACACAGAAAGTTTTGCTCAATGCAGTCCTTAAGGAGTCTAAAACGGGAGCAGTGCTACACCAAATTCCTCAGGAGATGCCACCCAAGAAAGCGTGACCTCGCATGGCTACAAAGCTCTTATCCACTTCCAGGGGCTTTGCTTACACCACCGTTCATCCTCCCTTGGCAGCTGTCCTCCTGACCCCCCCAGTAAGGGCTCTGTGAAAGGAGTGCTTAGGCTTTGTACCTCAACAGTACATTGGAAGAGCTCTTCCAGCCTCTCTCCATAACCAGATCAGCATAAGAGGATTACAGTGAAAACCAGAAGCTGACCTTAGGATTTACACATGAACTGAAGTCAAGAAACTTAAGACATGGTGGTGAAAATCTTGACTTTGCTGACTTCAGTGAGAGTTTCACTGCTGACTTCAGTACAGTCAGGGTTGCCTGTTCTTCTGCAAAAGACAAGTTGATCTAACACACTCACATTTTTTCTTGCCTCTCCATGCAAACTTAGATACACACAACACAATACTAACAGGAGGAAATCTCCTGAACTAAATGTTCATGAAAAATGCCATTTGTTATCACTCTCATGCCATTCAATATGCAATCCACAGAGCTGCATCCCATCATCACATAAAGAAGTCTAACAAACAGTTCATTAGATCACTTCTCTGCAGATGCTGCATTCCCCGACCATTTGATGGTAATAGAACATTAAAATATCACTGAGTTTATTCAGCTCATTCAGGTGAATGCAGTAGAAGGCAGGTTGCTGTTTTATCACATCTCCTTTCAGAGTTTTTCCATTTCAGGTGTCCAAGTTGAAGAATAATGAAGACACTTAATCACTGGTTATTAATAATGTATAAGCTCCGACTCACCCTTGGACATTACAGGATGAGATAGTTATTTCTCTGCTTAGTAAATCAACAAAGAAGGGGTTTTATTGTTTCTAATTATAGAACAACCAGTATAAATTTAAGGCTATTAATTTGAGGTATAAATTCTGACTGCCATCACCTTTCACACCATTGTTACTGTACTCATTAGGTTTATGTATCTCCTTCCTGCCTGCCACAAATAAGTCATTTTCTCCACCTCTGCCTCTTCAGACTTTATTGTGCCTTAACATGACCTTTACAAGTAGAGAGACAAGTCTCTGTCCGCTAAAGGATGCCAAGTTCTGTGCTTATTGCAAAACACAAATACCTAGTTACAAGCACAAGGAAAGGACTTACCTCTCACAGAAAGTGTGCAGGCAGGGGAGTACTTTGGGGTTCTTGTAACGGTCCAGACATATGCTGCAGATCAAAAACTGCTTGTCAATCTGACGGACCACAGGACTTGGGATGTTGGAGCCTTCACTGGCCATCCTAGACCACTGACATATGAGTCCTGTTCCCTTCTACCCTGCACACTGCTGAAGTGGGGTGGGGAAGAGAAAAAACAAAACAAAACAACACAACAGTGGCTTGTAAACTCCATGAAATGAGAAAATCAACAACTAATTCGCTCATGTTTCATCTTTATGCAGGAATATTTCCATATAAAACCAAAGCAGTGAAGAATTAAGCTTCTGAAACGGTTTATTAGTGATGAAAGCCTGAAAAAAAAAGTCAGCCAAGTCTACACCACCGCACAAAACACTTCTGTCTGAGCAGGCATTCTGGAAAGGGACGTGGCCTCTGGCTTGAGAGAGTTACAGGGCTGTCTGTTTTTAAAGAAATCCCATGATAAGAATGGTTTTGCACCAGTAGGTTCAGCCAGCGCTAACAAACGTATTTCTTACATCTACAGTACTGCTGGCAAAATGCTTCAACTGAAACCATCAGGCAGTCAAACGGCTGCATCATAGACAAGAGCTTGAAAATGGTACATTTAACACCGTTTTTCTTTATCAGTGCTGCTATTGCCAAAGATACGGTAGGTTTGGATTCCAGGAGGACCCCAAGAAGGACCCTGCAGAACCAGACAGTCCCTGGGAAGGTAGTGCTCAAATTCTGCATCAGCAACAGCAGGTAGGTAGGTGAAATGAAAAAAATGATAAAACCTGAGCAAAAAAAAAAGAGGCAACTGCTGGGAATCAGCAAAGGTAGTGTGAAGGATACGTGAAGCACATCCAAATAACAATATATGCAAGAAAAAATGCATTCTGGGCAGAAAAAAAGCAGCAAGAATCATGTTTCTAGGACTGAAGACTTCATAATCCTGGCATAAAAACCATGAGAGTAAGAAAAATATTCTACTGACTGATAGAATTAATATAGCAGGTTAAAGGAATGCCAGCAAGCTTGGAACTCCTCCTGCCCTGGAACAAGGCACAGGGAGAGAAAAACTTTGTTTCTTTTCAGGTGAAGGGACAGATTGTAGCCAACAGAATTCTTAGGTGAAAAGAGAAGACAGGGGAGGAAAAGGAAGGAAGCAACCTCAGAGAAAAGTAAATCGCCTACTAAAAGAGTTTAGGAAAACCTGTCAAGCAGAGGCCCTGGCAGGGGCCCAGCAAGAACTCCTCTCCATCAGCATTTCTGGTGGGCTGGAGCGCTGGGAGGCTCAGGCTCACGCCCAAGAGATCCGACTCCAGCGTCTTTGTTGCAGCACCGAGTTCTGCACGTCCTCCCAAACCCACAGGGAAATGGAGGCTCCTCTTCCACATGAGCAGCGAGCCCAGCTGGGCTCCTGCACCACAGGTACACTCCTGAGGTAGTAACTTCTTCCCTAAATGTTTTCCACCCCAGTTTATAGTCATCCATTTCAGACCATTGGATATTTGGCTTAAGGGCCGTTCAGGCTTTCCAGGACAGAAATAACAAGCCCTCTGCCTCGGTGCTGATCACGCTCATTCAAAGTTCACTCGATTCCACAATGATCTGCATGACCTGTGGCATTTTATAGGCAGCATGACATCAGATTATCTTCCTGTGCTGAATGCACGGCACGCTCATCTGGCAGAGCTGAACTCCTGCTGTTCTTCCTGAGCTGTGCACGTAGCTGTACAGGTATGCTTTGCTCACTGCATTGAGCAAGTACAGCTATGCTTTGCTCGCTACATCAAGCAAGTGGCTGTTTTGAGGATAAGGACAGTGACAGACACTGTGCTGACTTTTCTGATAGCACAGAGGTGATTCCCCAGGAACCTGTTAATACAGCAGCGTAAAGTTCTTCACAATTAAAATACCCAACAGCAGTAACTGATATTTAATTTCAATGGGAAACATGGCACACCCTTTTGTTTCTTATTTTTTCCCAAGAAAGAGGGATCTGCAAGGTTAAAAAATGCTGTAATACTTGTAAAAAATCGTTTGCTCATGACTCAAAAATGCATGATTTCAGGACTGATAATTTGTCTCACTTTGTTCATTTCTTTCCCCATAGTAAGATAAAATGTGACTATTACATAAACATAAATTAATTTTACCTATATAAACGCCATAAATCACAGACAAGAAACCTTAGGAGACTAATTAGGAACCCGTGTTACCTTTTAAAATCTTGAGTTAAAAATGGCTTTGGAACCAAAGCCATTTGGAAGGAAAATATCTAGGTTTCACAAAACGGAGTAGAAAGAGCAGACTATCAAATAGGCTTTAACATATTCATGCATTTGGCAGCAGAACATGTGGAACTTCAGCAATGTGTTTCAAAAGAAAATTCATGTCACCGCTGATGCAGCTGTGCTTGCCTCCCACTCTCCCTCCTCAAATGTTACGGGTGGGGACCCAAACAAAACAGGGAAGATAATCAGAAGCAGGAAGACTTCTTATCAAAAGCCCAGTTTCCACACTGAATGCTAGTATTCTATGAATAGTATAATTTTTTTTGTTCTAGACTAAGCAGAGACTGTTAAAAAACCCTTGTGCTTAAGATACGAAAGCACAGGTCTCCAGTGAATGCTGCCTGGCATTTAACAGAAGAAATTTCTCTACCAACCAGATATTTTCTCTTAATTTCATCTCTCTGCCCTCAAGTACAGCTACAGCAGCAAAAAGTGTTTACACAAGGAAAACTCCTGCTGCCTGAAAAATTTCATATTGATTTAATCTGATCTTCATGTTAGTCCTTGATATTCCCCCCAATTTCATTGCAAAGACAGGTGATTCTTAGTGTTTCACAAATCTCATGCCAGGCACTTTCATTTTCAAATGTGCATGCTTTAAGCTTTCTCAGTGAAAAAAAAAAAAAAAAAACATTAACAATTCAGAAATAAGTGGTTTTAATATTTGATGCTTTGACTAGAAGACAGCAGGCCATGGTTGTCACTTATCCCCTGAGCTCACATGAATCGAGTTAAAACATGCACCTGGAAATAGAATTTCATCGGTACATTTCAAGCTTTGGCCACTACCTGGCACAACAACTTCTTACACCAGTGATTCATTTAAAATATGAGTATGGAATTTCCTGGATCCTGCAACCTCCTTGAGCCAAGTCCCATCTTTGATGCAATTTTGATTGAAGTGATGTAGCTACGAGAAGGATGATATTGCCCATTGACTCAATAAAAGCAACTGTACAGTCAAAGACTGAGGAAAAGCTGGAGCTTTTAGACAATGCATTTGAATATCACCAAAGACAGTATTTATTCTGATTTACTGCAGTGCTTGCAGCAGTTCCTCAAAACAGCAATGTAAGTTGCAGATGTATTAGTAGTGAGAGATTTCTCAAAGTAATCCTGTTTTTACAAGAAAAATGTTCTTTTTTTGCAGTAGCACCTTTTGAGCTCGCAAGCTTTTCAGAGGTCCACTCTGCCTCACAATCTAATAAAGAGAAGCTGAAGCACGAGCTTTGAAAACAAGTCTGGGAATTACTTCTCCATATAGTTACACTTCATAATTTAAACATGCAAATCCAAACATTTATGAAACATTGCACCAAACAAAACCCCACCCGTGTATCTGTAAGAAGCAGTTTTGCTAAATCAAGTGCAGAAAAGGGTTGTGAAATGTATATCCTTTGTCACCCCTTTGAGGCTCGAGGATTGTTATCTTCCCACCCACCCCAAAACCCAGAATTGTTCTTTCTCCTTCTGCTTTGAGATACAACTATCAATTTTCATTCAAAATACACTATACAGCAAAGAAAGGAGAAGACAATAACTCTCTAAGCTAGTGGAAAGCCTTGCCCTGCAATGCATGCATGCCTTCAGGAACTAAAGTGAGGGTGTGGCCCCACCCATATGAAAAGAACTTCCTATAGTATCAGAAAAGGGGAAAAAAAGAGTTAGGGTACAGCAAACAATGGTTTCAGGAGAGTTGTTTCAGATAAATAGAGCCACATAATAGGAAAGCGCACCCTTTCTATAGGTATCTTCAAATGAGCTCTGGAATTCAGACCAAGAGTTACCAAATTCTCTGTTAGTTTCCATGACCCAGCCGAGAAAAGGACATTGGCAAAACCTTTAACTGCCTGTTCAGTTCCCAGGAATTATTCCTAAAAGAGCATAATTCTGTGTTGCTGATACACCACTCTCAGGGAACTCCACACAGCCAGAGCCACGGCTAGCTTGAAAAGTACAGCCTGAGGAGAACAAATTGCTTGCAGCTTGTTCATCCTCTTCTTATCAATGGTATTCACAACCTAGAGGGTCTATTCATGTATTATGAATGAATAGGTTTCCAATGGCAACGTTTCCAAAGGAGCGGTTAGGCCTCGAGAGCCGTAAGAAAGGGTGGGGAACCTCAATACCGTTGCTTCAAAGACTGGGGGAGCTGGGGTTTAAAACTCGTTAAAGCAGATATATTGCCTGTCCACAGCCTTCAGGAATACAGAACAGATTCCAGCCATTTCTAGCAGCAGCCCCAAAATTAGCCGATACAGAACACACCAAGAAAATTAACCATAACCACCATACAGTCCACTTGTGTAAAAGGCTTGATAAGCTACATTTGCATTCCTTTCTCTTGCAATCAGCTTTGTGCCTTGTTTAAAACACAGCAACCCCCTTCATTCTTACAGCATGCAGAAGCATAATGAACGATCGGGGGCCAAAACAGAAGATGCAACCCAGCAGCAGCCACCAGGAATAACACTGAGCAAACTTGAACATTTTAGACCTACCCATCTTTGTAGAAAAATAGCTTAATCAGTGCAGTGCTGAGGATAAAATCCTTGCAGGGACGGAGCTGCAGTTCCGCAGTAATCCAAACGAACACACCATCATATTTCGAGCCTCACGCATAAAACTGTTTAAGAATCCCTATCACAGCATAGTCATTATTAGATGCACAACAGATTTTGTGCTCTAAGGAATGACGCTCCATTCCACGAAGAGGACAGGTAGAAAGAAAAATGGAAGAATAAGAGGAGGCCCAGTGGAGTCGTCATGAATCTTTTTTTTTTTTTCCCCAGGTCATTTACAAGTGAGAGACCCCTTCAGGATTCAAACCAATCAATCTTTATTTAGCACATCTTTTTCTCACTCAGCCTGGGTAGAAAGACTGCAGCAAATGGTGCAAGGGATTGTGGGATAGGGATGCAGCAGAGAGCTGCAACCAGATTCGCTGGGTTATTTTTTTTTCCTCCCTACTCAGCAATCAGCTGTTTCGAGGCTCCGCACAGTGCCATTGAATTTGGTCACCAGAATGTTATTACAGGATTAGCGGGCGGAGACAGCTACCACTGTGCATCTGGCAGGGGATGCAGCTGAGAAATACATATGCAAATACTGCTCGCAAATCGGAAAAAGGATTTAACTCCGAAGGGGAGAGCAAATATTACGTAACATCCATTACCGGCACAGTCGCCACAGATGAAATGAAAGCACTTTTGTTTATCAAGCAGATAAAGCTTCATCCTTTAATGATTCCACCCTGATTTTTCCAGGATTCAGAGTATTTCTTGGAACATAATTCTTCCCTATTCCAACTTTCAGCAACAACAAAAGACTCCACAAAAGCTCTTTGTCTCTCCAGATGTTTAAAGTAGAAGCAAAGAACCTCTTTAGAAAGCTGTGCTACTGACACACAAACCAGCAACAGTTTCTTCTCCTACAGAGCTGCATATTGACTCGACTCAGTCTCCAGTCAAATATTTAAGGCAATTTTAACAATTAGGAAACTCCAAAGCTAACAGTCTATTTAACTTTTGTACGAACATTCACACAAAGGTACATCCTCTTAGTTTACTATATACTTGTTAAAAAAAAAGTTAAAAATCGCAGAGCAATTTAGATTTTACTAGGCTATTACTAAAGGAAATAAAAAGAAATTTCTGTCTGGTATTTTTCAGCTATGCAGAGAAGGTTGTTAAAAAGATGCCTGTGAATACATAGGCACTACTGAAGTAAAGCAGCACAGAATTAGCTTTGTCTTCCAGTGTAACAGCTGGTGGGTTTTTTGCAGACAAGGTAGTATTTGCATCTCTAAATACAGTGTAACTTTTCTTTGGAAAAAACAAATCATATGCAAGTATTTCAGCTAACTGAGGCTAACAAAGCTTCCCACTAATAAAAGAACACAAACGTCCATTTGCATCAAGAAGAAAAAAATGTGAGATTTAAATACTGTCTGTGCTACTCTGACTTAATTAGGAGAGATAGGGTTATTTTAGAAGTTTAAAGTGTTGTCCTAAGCTCTTTAAGCACAGTTTCCAGAATATCATGTTTATTCCGTTCTTGGACTGATGAGGTATATAGTATTAATGATCATTTAGCATGGCTGAAATGTCATCTGAACTCCTGTTGAAAATACAGATTCTGCGTGCATCATTTACTTTCCACTTGGCAATCATTTAGCCAGATTGGTTTTATGCATCAAGGCACACCCAGCCTGGTTTCCCTAGGTAATGCCCACAGGGTAAAAGCATGTTGTAATCCAGTTTATAACCTGAAATGAAACATGCTGCGTGTGTGCATGTGTTTGAGACTGTGGGTGCTTGTGCCAAAATCCTGCTCCTCTGATTCCTTCAACATGTGCTGAATTCTGTCAGCGAGAGAGAACAAGGAATGTTTCATTCTAGCTCCAACATTCTGCAGGTCAGAAGCAGCAGACATCCAAATGGCAGGATTCACAGTTTAAGAAACAGCCAGAGATTTCAGGCACATTTTTGGAGGGGTAGTTTTTTATGTTTGATTGGGGGGGGTTGTTTTCTTTTTATACTGTGTAGAGAATCCCTACTGCAAAGATCAAGCAATGGAATTCACTCCCACAACAAGGAGATCCAAGGCCTTTTGTTTCTGACACTGGAACAAAGAGACACTTAAAACAGTAATCAGCGGAGAAAATTCAGTAGTGGCACCCCCAGAGCTGAGGTGGAAGACTCTCAGACAGCAGCATGCAGATAACACTTAGCTGCTTGCTTTTCCCGGCTCATTTCAAGCATCAAATTTACGTACACCAAAACAGAACGATAAGTATTGCTCAAATTACTATTTCCATTTACAATCAGTAGTAAGGGCTACATGCCCCTCAGATCAGAACCAATCCCGTAACATACCTCATGGCCAAAGGAGACTGCAGGAGTCACAGCTGCAGCCACTCTCACAGGGATCTACACCTCCAAATGAGAGATTGCTTTCAAAGCGCCCTTCTCCTATAATTAACTCTGAGAAGCTTCCTGCTGACAACGAACAGACAATCTGCAAATAATTCTGCTTCTCCAACGTAACAAAAATGTGGTATCGTGGCAAGGAAAATGAGATAAAAGTCACAGCATTTCCCTTCAGATTTTTGTTTTTATATCTTAAATGTTGAAATGTGGGTTTCTTTTCCCTAGTGAGGAGGAAATGGATTTGTAGCTCAGTGAATAGTCTTGCACTTTACCCCCATATCAGTTACTATCTCTTTCAAATAGTTCTATTGTACCTGTATGTTCTTTCAGTTGGGAGAGAGTGGGGGGGGGTTGTTATGTGCTTGGCTTTCGTTTGTTTTGTTTTTTAAAAAAAGAACAAGCTACTTTCCCTCAGAAATCTGCTGCTAACTTATCTGCATCACTGCTGACTAGTGAAGTTCTTGAGAAGAAAATACATAGCACACGCCATCTTCCTAGAGCCGCGGAAGAGCGATCTAGACCCTGTTATCAGCCCCTGTAAATGTCATGGGTTTGGAATAATCTGTTCTTTTACCTATTCCAAACACAGCCTGAATTCATGTTCACAGAGACCCCATAAATACTAAGTTACCAAAAAAGCCCACAGCTAATTTACAGACCACAGGTAGATATTGGTATATCCTCATCTAATATTTAATAAGTGATCCAAACACTCCAGGTTAAGATTAATGGTCTGCACTGAAGCCTGTACTATAAATTGACTGAAGGGAGAACAGTTTAACTCAGCATGCTGGACAAAAGAGATTTTAAGGTCAGCAGAAAAAAAAAAAAAATTGAGTTAGCCCAACCTAAATGGCCAGCTAATACAGTCCTGGCAATTAAGACTGACTGGAAAATAAGAGGTAGGAGAGACCAGAAATCAATTATCCAAAGCCATCATGCTGGGAATGAGGGCTACTTTGGGAACACGAATGTAGGAGAGGATGGGCTGTTAACAGCCGTCACCCCGCTCCACATCCTTAATTTGACCCTGGCGCCAGGAAAGGCAGTGGGGTGAAACAACCAAGCTCTGTCATTGTGGGACCATGCCAGCAACAGAAATCAAAGGGTCTTAGTCATCCTCACAAGACAGCGGTGGTGGAGGCGCCTTTGCCTTTCCCTGCTGTGGCTGCACACCCCGTGCAGACCCAGCAGCGCCCACGGACCAAGTGCGACTTCCAGCCCTGACTCCACATTCTCCAATAGCCCAGGCTGCAGCTCACGTGGGCTGGGAAGAGCCACAGCTTCCTTCAGTGGAAGGAAGTGGGCTTGCAGCTAGAGGGCATGTCTGCCCCAAAAGGAGCTCTGCTAGATCCTGGTTCCTCCCCACCAGCCACAGCCTGAAGCCACAATCCCTCCCACATCTTGTGATCCAGTGGAGCAGGTGCTTTTCCCTGAAGCTTGTGATCCAACTCATGGCTTGTCATAGCCTGGGAGGAAAAGAACTTGAAAGGTTTGCCTGGGATGTAATGCTGGGCTGCTAGAGACTTTCCCAGCCCCACCGGCACTCGTCCTCCTATGCCTTGGCCACATTATTCTATTTCCTTTTACCTTCCACTTACGCCTCCTTGCCAAGGTTGTGGCTTTTGTAGCACAACTGCAGCCAGGCTGGGCCAGACCTGCGTCCCTGCTCAACTACCTCAAGCTTGGCTGATGTGGCTGCACTCCCTGCCTGTCTCCAGCACTGAAGCTGCAAGTCAGGCAGCACCAAACACAACGTGCTTTTCTCTCCTCTGTGTCGTTCTTACTCTTTACCCTTTTTGGTATTTGCCATTGAGGTAGCAGGACCAGGCACTACAGTCACCAGAAACAAGCTCTGTATTCTGGCATTTCTTCTGCTCAGCAATGGGCTCACCCTCAATAGCGGTGTCAGATATTGATGTCATAAATTATGTTTCTTTTAAACTGATAAACACACATGAAAAAAGTAATAGAAGCCACTGCTATAAATGAAAGCTGTGCTTGGTACTTTTACATGCTTAATGCTTTGTTGCTTTTTCCTCCTTCCTTTCCTCAGTCTGTAATCAAAGCTGATAACATGGTGAACACCTGAAATACATGGGTGGGCCTCTTAAGACATCGACGTACTAATGCTTTATACTCAAATTTGTAGAGGAGGGAAATGTTTTGGCTGGCATCTAATACCCCCTTTTCTTCTCTGTATCCATCCCCACAACTTCTGCCTGCCTCTGCAGTACCCCCTCACCACCACCCTTTAGTGGTGCAGTAGTTCTGCTTCCATTCCCCCAAACTCCATCTCCCAGCTTGGATGGAGAGGGAACCTGCTGGTGGCTGCCCTGCCCACAGCAAAGAACAAGACTGGCAGGTTAGAGCCAGTGTGATCACACAGTCATCACTCTCCTGAGAAATGATACCTACTTTAAGGCTATTTGTCTGTCTGAGGTTGTCAGGAGCTCAGTCTGAGTCAAGGCTTTGCACAGTAAATTCCAGCATGCTGGATTTTACTGCACGTGCAGGGACGATTTGAGTGCTTGCAGTGGAAGTCCAAGAAACCCCAACCAAACGGCCGATGTTCTCACAAATGAGATTTCAGAGAGAAGGGGTAGGAAATGAGGGGAAAAGGGCATGCCAAGGGAAATGATAGGATTAAATTGTCACAGATCAGGTTAAATGACAGCCTCAGAGCTGTCACGTTGGACCCTTTCCGTGTTTAATAAAATGTCATATTGTCAGGTGAGCTATTAGATAAAAATACATCCACAGAGGGGTAGGTCCAAGTAATTATTTCAGGGGCTAGATGTTGTGCAGACCTAAGTAAAAGGATTTTAAATTATACACTTGCCACCCAAAGCAGTGAGTTAGGGCATCTACTCTGAATCCACCCCCCCCCCCGATTAACTACCCAGTGCTGTTAACATCACCTTTACAACTGTACATTTTTGACTCTCTAGACCTACCTGTTGTGTTAAAGCTATGAGATCTCTGCTCAGCTTTTATAGGTACCCAGGCTGAAATAAAACCAAGCTGAACTGACAAATAATTAAAACTGCACATCCAATCACTGCTGCTTCCATAAACATCTGCTCTGAAAAGCTACTTGAAATAAAAGTGCTCCGTGGAGACTCCATGCTTATCACTGGTAACCCCTCCAGGCACAGGATAACAGCCCGTACATACAAAAAACAGGAGGCTGAGCAGGAATCTATTTGGTAAGAGGTCCCTGGCCTTTTCTACATATCGTTAGATATAAGGTACATTAGAAAATGGTCTAGGCATTTTCATCAGAGTTGCTAAGCAATGGCAAGAAAAGAAAAAGCAAGCAGTAAATGCTCAGTGCTTTTGGTACTGAGCTGAAGGTGAAGGTTGAATGGCTCAGAACCCATCCCCTCCGCTTCTTCCTGAGACACTCCTCTCGATCTGGCCCCACACTGCATCTCCACTTGATCTTTACAGTTCTGCAGCTCTCCCTTCAAGAGAAGTACTGGAGCTTAGTCATATATTCCCTGTTGACCACTGCAAAGTTCCTCTGCTTCTGTTTCCCTTCACTTCAGTAGGATTTTGTTGAACTAGCAGAAAGTTCAAACCAGCAAGGGAGAAGGCAGCACCCAGCAATCACCACACGCCATGCAGCTTCTTCAGGAAATTAACTTAGAGACAGCCAGCCCTTTAGAATTTTTTGCTTGAAACCTTCAAAACCTACCCAGCAGACACGGCATATAGAAAATAAGCCAGGAGAAAAACAATAGGGGTTTCACAAGCAAGAAACAGCAAGTGGAATCTAAGCATTAAAAAAGCAAACAATGGAGGCAGAAAGCAAAGAAATCTTAGCGCACAGCACACGGCAGACAGGGTGGCTGAGCAGGAAAGGTTTCTGCCAAAAACACATATTGGGAGAGGGACTAAGTAGGCAGAAGGAAAAGCCCCTCTCCAGCCTGTGAGCAGGCTGAATTTGGGCTCACGTCCTCTGCAGCACCTACGCTGTTTAAAAGACAAAGGACCGGTTGCTGCACCTCCATATTTACCTTGGTTTTTGTACAGTACCCACCTCATTTTCTTGCCCAGAGCCCAGCAGCGATGTTACCTTCCATGTCTGCTAAGTCTTCTGAACAGAAATGTCTTTCAAAACCACAGCAATATGTCTAAACGTTTATATCATCCTTGGATTCAGAGACGACCTTGCTAAAGCATTAAGTGGCAGGCAGAAGGTTACCCCGGCAGGCTCTTTATGTTGGCAAAAACACAACACTGGACGTTCACAGCAAGTAAGTAAACACCTAACTGCATACAGCAGGTAGTCTGGCAGCAGAAGCAATAGTGCGAAATAATGTCAGAATAACCTTGGCAAAAGGAGCTCTGTGAGTTTTAACAATGGTTGTAGGCACGGGAGCTGAACTGATAAAACAACAGTAACAAAAAGCCATCTACAGTTCCCGTGGGGAGCTCCAAGTGCACAGAGACTGAGCGCGCTGGCTGTGACTCTGGGTCCTCCTCCTCCACACTCACAGCGTCGTCACTCCCTTTGACTTCGCAGTAGTCCGCTCAGCAGTTCAAAATTTGTAAACACCCAGTGGATGAACTTCCCCTAGTAAACACGGCTTTCCAATCCTCAGCAAAGGACGCTCGTTTGCTGATTGCATGCCAGCTCTCCTATTTAAAGAGCTGATGTTATGGGAAGAAGCTGAAACCTTTCTACATCAGAGACAAAGCGCTCCCCGTAGCTTGTGCCTTATCTGCAGAAACACATCAATTCCTCCTTACGTGGAACACAGCACAATTTCACTACAGCCACAGTAAGATCATAGGGTCATAGAATGGTTTGGGTTGGAAGGGACCTTAAAGATATCGACTTCCAACCCCCCTGCCATGGGCACAAACACCTACCACTAGACCAGGTTGCTCAGAGCCTCATCCAGCCTGGCTTTAAACACTTCCAGGGATGAGGTGTCCACAGCTTCTCTGGGCAACCCGTTCCAGTGTCACCTTCATAGTAAAGAACTTCTTCCTAATGTCTAAATCTACTCTGCTCCAGTTTGTCCTACCACTACATGTCCTCATAAACAGCCCCTCCCAGCTTTCCTGTAGGGCCCCTTCGGGTACCGGAAGGCCACTATAAGGTCTCCCCAGAGCCTTCTCTTCTGCAGACCCAACAGACTCAACTCCCTCAGCCTGTACTCATAGGAGAGGTGCTACAGCCCTCTGGTCATTTTTGTGGACCCTCCAGATCCTCTCTAATAGATCTATGTTCTTCTTGTGTTAGGAGCTCCAAAGCTGGACACAGTACTCCAGGTAGGGTCTCATAAGAACAGAGTAGAGGGGTGGAATCACCTCCCTTGGTGGTTACCTGGCTGCAAATCCCACCATACCCCTGACCAGGCTGGATCTCCAGAGAGTCCTAGTGGCCCTTTCTCAGGGCCTACCAAGCAGCTAGTCTGGCTCAGCCCACATTTCCCTCAAGCCTTTTCCTTGAGGTGCAAGGTTTTATAAATGACACAAGCTGCAAGGAACAGCAGTAGTAAAAGTTGCCCACCTTTATCCTTCATCTCCAAAAATACCTCTCCTAAACTTTCTCTTAGACATCTCGTCCAGGTTCTCATCAGTCAGGGCAGGTTCAGGCTACATGCCCAAAGCTCCTACAGGGCCATTGCCAGGCTGCTTGTAAACAAATGCCCAGCACTGACGTAGGTCAGACTTCTGCAAAAATTACATTCTCTGGAGACCATCACACATATCTTCCTGCACGAATGTCAGTCTTTTTAACTGACATCACAGCTTACAAAGCAACAGCTAATGACAGAGGAGGAAAGTAAAATTCTGTCATACGAATGGTTCCAAGAGTCTCCCAGACTGAACTGGGATACACAGTCCATTGATCTCTGTATGAAAATACATCCATTTTACTTTACAAGAAAGCCAGTACCTTGCAATACAGATTAGGAAACAGTCTAGAAAACAATAACCATGTGAATGCAGCTGTATTTTTAAATGTAAAACAAAAAGTACTTGGAAAAAACACTGGCATCAGGACAGCTAAGAATAATATTGTCTTAAATATCATTTGGATTGTGTTTGCACCTGCAAATCTCTTCCAAGAAACAGCATTCCACTGTAATAGACACCAGCTACACAGAACACAGACCCTGTGCAAGCAAAGGTAGCCTCACACAAGTAAACTAGTGCTATTTAACTGTATCTGTGACACTAAACACCTTTCTACACTATGAAATAAGTTTTCATAGCCAGACATTAATTTGGATAAGGGCTTTTTTTGCAAAGAAAAATGTGCAAGATAGTAGCTTATATAGCATGAATCTTTTGCAGTCAGAGAATAGGAGCAGATCTTGGCATCCTGCTCTGTGAGCAGATAGAAGAACTGCCTGACACTTTAGAAGTGGTGGTCCTTGTGATGACTGTGCAAGATGCACTGTGCTGTTACTGATACAGGTTATATGCAGTGAACAACAAAATCCGTTAGAGGTGTATGTAAAGTAACAACCACCTCAAGGCACTGCTATTAAAGATAATTGAGAAATCCCAGTGGAAAACCAGTTACAAATAAGTCATGCAGACTCTGCACTATCTCAGGTACTGAACTTCTTCTCTCACTCAGATACCACAGTGAGGAGTTGTTAGGATATATTTCATATAATTTAAATGTTTTTGGAAGCCTGATTAAACAGCAATCACTAGGCTTTTGGTAGGTGGAGCATTATCTGGGTTAAAGTTTATTCACAGTTTATTTTTTTTATTTACAATTTATATCTATTGCTTTTTACTCTTTCTTTTTATTAGCCACAGATGGGATTTCTTTTTTAAGGCTACTGGTAATGGGCTGGATACTCCTTCATCCTGTGAGCTGTGAAACCCATTGCCCCAAGATGCTACAGTTATTAACATTTATAGACATTCCAGGAGAGAAGGAGAAATTCGTGGTGGATAAATTGATTAAATCTAGGCATCTACTGTCAGCCACCATCCAAATTATAATGCTAGGCTAGATTTACTTTTGATTTGACCCAGACAAACCTTCAAAATACTCAGCATAGACATCTCAGGAGCTAAGTAGCCACTCCTTTTTGGCATAGTTAATGGTCCATAATGGCTCCACGGGGCTGGTTTTATCACTTTGCAGAGCCCTGCCATTTAGAGATGTTAGGTGAAATGGATCCATCAGGCATCTGCCTTAATACACTGCTGCTGCATGAAGAATCATGGAATCAGAAAATTGTCAGGGTTGGAAGGGACCTTAAAGATCATCTTGTTCCAACCCCCCTGCCAATGGCAGGGACACCTCCCACTA
>JAAGNO010009098.1:29851-77023 GCA_033439905.1 Ceryle rudis
CCTGGGCCGGGGCGGGGAGGGGGAGCCGCGAGGGCAAGGGGCTCCCTCTCCGCGCGGTCGGCGTGACGGAAGGAAGAGGCCCGGGTCAGAAGGCAATGAGAGGGGGTGATGAGCCGACCCCTTTTACCAGTGGACAGAGAGGGACGTGCTTCCCGGACCGACGGAGCCATTGGCTCTCAGCTGCCCCTTCCCGCCTGGCTCCGCTGGAAATGTTCCTGTGCCCCCGGGCACGACCCGAGGAGCGGCACGGCAGGGCCTAGCTGGAGCGGGGCCGGATCCCCGACGAAATGGTGAGGCCACGGTCAGCTTTATGCGGAGGTCCGGCAGAGAGGTGGGTGCCCTGCGTGCCTCAGCGGGCAGGGGGGGCGGGAGCGGAGGCGGCACCTCCGAGCACAACCCCGCCCGGCCTCCCTGAGCCCCCTGAGCAGCCCCGTCGCCGCGGGACTGAAACCTCCCTTCTCCTCGGAAAACCCACAGAGGGACAGGTGCTGTGAAAGCCGCAGACGAGTTTTCATCGCCGTCCCTCCCCGCTTTGTGATTCTCCTGGAGCAGGTGTCTCTGAGGTGAGCCTGAAACAAGACGTGACTGGCTGCCCTCCTGCCTTTCTGAGGGGCTTCCAGGTTTTACTTCCGGGCCTTAGGATTTTCAGTTCACAAACTGAGGATGTGTCTTTTTGTTGCTCACCCAGCAACAACATACCTGAAGTAGCGCTGCTGCTCCTGCTGGCTTAAGCCAGGCTGGTGACCTCCAGCAGGGACAAGCCACCTGCTCCCGGCTGCGGCGGAGGGCGCTGGGCCACCATCAGTGATCTCCGTCCGCTTCATGTGGCAGGCGCCCTTCCCAGCTGCGAGAAAAACAGCTTTATCTTATGTATTTTGAGATAGAATCATAGAATTATAGAAATGTCTGGGCTGGAAGGGACCTGTGGAGGTCATCTAGTCCAACCCCCGGCTGAGAGCAGGGACATCTTCAACTTGAGCAGGTTGCTCAGAGCTCTCTCAAGTCCCACCTTGAATGTCTCCAGGGATGGGGCCTCAACCACCTCCCTGGGCACCCTGTTCCAGAGCTCCACCACTCTCGTGGGAAAGAATTTCCTCCTTATTTCTGATCTAAATCCCCTCCTTTCTAATTTAAACCCATTGCCCCTTGTCCTCTCACTCCAGGCCTTTGTAAACAGGCCCTCTCCAGGCTTTTTATCAGCTCCCTTCAGGAACTGGAAGGTGGCTGTTAGGTCTCCCCGGAGCCTTCTCCTCTCCAGGCTGAACAATCCCAGCTCCAAATCATGCTTTGGTTGCTATCTGGGATCTCCTCATTTAAGAGTTTAAAAGTTGTCCAACTTCCTCAACAGAGGTCCCTGCAGAGCATGCCTTCTGCAAGAGCACATCCCAGTGAACAACAGGGATTGCTCAGGGGGTAAAGCCACAATTCAGGAGTGGAGACAAAAGTCCATCCCAAAAGGTAAATATGGGAAGAAGCCTTTTTGCTCTTCTACTCACTTGTACTCAAAACTGCGAAGTGCGTCAGCTTCTGATAAAACCAATAAAACTTTTGGACTTTGCAAGAACAACAAATTGTTCATGGAACTGCTCACTTATTTTTTGCAAATTATCCTTATTATATACAAATATTTTTTAGATGCACCAGTTCAGTCTGGGGTGGTTTTGTTTGGCTCGTTTGGGGTTTTTTGTTTGTTTTGATTTTTTTGTTTGTTTTGTTTTTTTTTCTTAGTGGTGTTGTTGTCGTGGGTGGAGTGGTTTTTTGTTTGAGTTGTGTTTTGTTGTTTTGTTTTTATTTTGTTTTAGTTTTGGGGTTTTTTGTTTGGTTGGTTTTTGTTTGGTTTTGTTGTTGTTGTTGTAGGAGGGAATAGTAAAAAAACCCAATTGGAATGAGGAAGCTAAGGGCTGAGGGGGTTCTCTGCCTGCATAGAACATGTGGTGAATTTCTTATAAAACAGTCCTCTGTTACACACTGTCCTCTGTTTTCTGTCTAATAAGCAATTGCACTTATGTCCACTGGGAGATGTTAAATAAAGGATTACATTTGTGAATTAAATGATTCATCTTAAATTAATAATGAAGTATCTCAGAATATACTGGCATTTCATAATCAAAATTTATTTCCAGCTATTTTAGATGCCTAACTGCAATGAAAAAAAAAAGTGCCACTGCATATTTAATTAATAGGATTAAATCTTTATGGTGCAGCACTTAATTTTATCTCTTTTGTTATGTTTTCTGAAGTGAAATGCAAAAAGATCACTTGTTCCCAGGACTATGCAGAGCAGTCTAAGAGTTGGGTAATAAGTAAAACTGTTCTTTGCAGAGGGTCCACAAGCTTTTCAATCACACTGGGAAGACCACACACTAACCCACAGCATAGTATTGTCTCAAAGTAACACTAAGGACAAAAAAAAAAAAAACCAGAAATAAATGAGATGGTATGAAATTAGTCTCTGGCTCTACATGATTTTTGGGCCCTACATTTCCCAACCCCAGTACAGTGCAATTACTTTGAGCTCTAAATATCAAATTAAATCTGCTTTCAAGACAACAACAACAACAAAAAAAAAAACACACCCAGAGAAGCTTTTGTGGGAGTTAATCCCTGAAGGTTTACATTAACATTTCAACCAATATAGGGATTACAGGAGGGAAAGTTATAGAGGGGTATTTCATGAATAGTTTCCTCACTGGAAATAAATAAATAAATAAAATGTGCAAATACAAACCATGGCAGTTTTTCCTCTTGAACAGTTTATATACACTATAAAATGTTTGTTCCTTAGTCCTCAGCTTTCATTCCTAAAGGTCATTTTAGTTCCTGAGGAACTTCTAAGCAGCCTAATTCACGGTATTTACAACATACAGCTGTCCTTCGGAGAATCAGAAGATACCTGACATCACTGAACCCAGCAGCATCTTTTGGAAGTCGTGTTTGTCACAAAGCATGCAAGTTCTCTAATAATACAGATCATTGGCCAAATATGGTTGAGGCTAAATATGGCACACATGCTAAGTCTCTCCCAGGACGACTGCAGAGATTAACCTATTCAGAGGCACACAGAAACATGTGTGGTGTTCTTGTTGTTCGAGAGCATTTCCAAGTTCAGCAAAATCTTTTAAGTGCAATCTCTTTTTGTGGTTGTTCCCTAAGTAATTGTGTGAACTGTGTGTGCTCAAGATCCCATCATGGCTTTGGTGGATTTTTTGTTCTGCACAAGGTGCAGGAGCATTTTTGCACATTTGTATTTTTATGTTAGTCAGAGTTAAGTAGCTCAGAATAATCCAGTCACTGCTCTTTCCTTGCTAAATCAGCCCCTGAGTGCTTTACGAACACAATAGTAGATCCCACACACCTTCAAGCTCATAAGTAACCAAGTTTCTACTAAACTTTGATGTAGAACGAGGTGGGCACAGTATAAATCTTTGCAGAGACTTGCACTTCTTCTTTAAGCCATCACTCCACACATGCCAATTTTTCAAATGGCAAGTTCAGTTAGGGGCCATCCTCAAACCTAGCATTCAACACCCATCAAAAAACAACAGAAAAAGGGGATTGCCACTCTACATTGCCAGAATTGAAAGAAAAAAAATAATTAAGAACAGAAGCTTATGGTAGCACAGAACAAATGGCTTTACATGACAAAAGAACAGAAAGTCACCCAGAAATAAATTGATCATACACATGTTTAGGCAGAATAATAACACTAAGACAAATAAATCCATACTGGATTAGAAGTAGAGAGACTGCTGAACATTCATCTCATGCATTTAAAACCTGATCAGAAGGAATTGCATCTACTCCAATCTTTGTTTCACAGAGGGTGTCCACCCTGGCATAAGGACTGAAGAACACCATCCACCTAATTAATTGTTCCTAAAATGCACCCAAGACTGAAACTATTCAGAAGGTCTTAAAGTGAGAGAATGAGCAATACTTTACACATGAGCAGAAATGCTGACTATAAAAAGCAGAGTTGTCCAGAGTTCTTCCAGGGAAACATTCAGGTCATACGTGATTACCATATATTTTCAAGTCATTTGTCTTCTTCTAGTGGTAGGGCATATTCTGAAAGTTATTACAGCCTAGAGTTCATATCTAGTAGTAAAGCATCATCACCATTTCAGTAGCATTTGTTTGCAAACGATAGTAGCAGTCCAGCTATAAAGGATATATTTTGATGCTTGTGCTAAGAGGATCACCATGTAACATAAGAAGTGCCAGAATACATGCTGCTAACATTTTTCACATGTCTATGATTAGTCTCCTTCTTAATTTAGCTGTTCCTCTTTTAACACTACTGCAACTATCTAGCAGCAAGATGGATGGAGCCAGCCAACATCTACCTGCCATACTGCCTGCTCAGAACCTCAAGAACTATATTCCAGTTGATATTTCAAATCTTCCTTTTGAATGGCATTTGGTTTTGAGTTATTGCCCTAAAGTCCAGCTGGCAAGTGGGAAGGCTGTCTGGCTGCCAGCAGACAAGATCCTTGACTGTACCTATACAGTACAATAAAGGACATGCTACATCATTTATATTACTTTACATTACTCCAGTTACAAACTGCTACTCCTGTGCTCATACTAAATTCCCGATGTCCAGCTAAATTCACCTTTTAAAATAAACAATGCCCAATCCAAATATAGCCAGCTACCCCAATTATTAGGAGGAATGACATGCAAGGCCAGCAGGTCTACATATGTCTACAGATTTTGTGACAGAAAATGTCTAGCGAGCCTATGGTAGAAAACAAAGACAAATGTCTTTAATGTTACAATTGATACAACAAATACAATAGTTATTTAAAGCACAGAAACAAAGCCCCGCCTTTATAGAAATAAAACAGTTCAGAAAATTTGACATAAATTGCCTTTTTCATCCCCCCAAAGGTCAACCTGAGTTTTGCTCAGTGAGAGGTGGACTTTGTTCCAGCTGATCAAAAATAAAGAGGAAGAGAAAGAAATCTTGCACATTTTCTGACAAAACAGGAATTCTAAGTTGCATTTGCTAAGTGTTTGCAATCAAGAAGCTCTTTCCGTTACAGGCACATATGAATATAAACCCTAGAGCACACCAAGGGACTGCCTCCAATCCGTTCATGTCACATCACAAATACAAGAGTAGGCCCAATTCTAACAGAAGCTGCATGTAGGTCTTAAAAAGTAACCTATCACAAATGGAGGCGTAGAGAGATGAAGTTTATTCGTGTGAATGCAAAGCCCTGTGCTTTTCCCTTCAGCATTTTAGAAACCTCTAAACTTTGATTACTTCCCTTCCAACATTTATTCCTTTCAATAAGCATTGATTTTCTTTCAGAGTCTGTTTTTTTAGCTACTCCTGTCATGTGTTTCACATTGTTAGCTTTATTCCGCCTCCCTGTTTTGTTTTGTTTTTACCCACAAACATCAGCAAATAACATCACCACAACCTGCAGTCTCTGGAAATAGAATTTCTAATTTTGGTTGAAGGTGTCAGCCAGGTCTAAGATCTGCAATAGTGGATTTCAGTCTGACAGTCACTAGTCTTCTTCAACGTGGTCCCTGAAAGCTGACTGAAAAAAACCAAGTTCATATACACTACCCTACAAAATATAGCCAGGCAAAATTCCAGGAGAAAATTTTTAGGGTTTGAAAAATAAATAAAAAACCCACCTGGAAAAAATACTATACTGGAGTTTTCAGACATTTGTAGCTTCTTTGGAATTAATGACTCTTTATAATGCAAAATATTGCACTGTCCTTAAAACAACTCTTTAAATTTGAAGAGCTATGATGCAATTATAGTAAGTATCATTCTTGATAAACCAAATTAGTTACTTGGAGTAATATATATATTAGCTACTGTGTGTAAACAAACAGTTCAAACTAGCTACACTTGTACCCTCAGGCACATTTAATTTTAATGAGACAATATGCTTGCCAACTGATCAAGTGAAATTCTTTTACATTTGACGCAAGGATTTATCCTAACCCCTTTGTTTTTGTATAAATAGTTCACATGTCTAGCCACAATATCACATGTTTCTGCAAAACTCTGTATCTTCAATACTCTATGCAGCTGATTACATTTCAACTTCTCTATAGTAATGCACAGCTCTTTGTTCTCTGCATTAGGACACCCAAAACCTTTTCAGTCTGTTAAATTTCTTAGTTTTTCTCAAAGGAATCAGAGCATCCCTGTGTTTATATAAGCTGTCCAAATCCTAGTTGTGTTTTGAATTAATGACATTCCATTATCAGGCAAAGACAGGCCCGGCATGTTTTTACGACAGCTTCAAGCACCAATTATCTGGGATTTTCCAGTAAATAACCTGACTTCAAGCTAAAACTGGGATTCTGGATAGACTACTGTCATGGGCTGGGGAAATCCCCCAGCACTATTGTTATTTTTGTACATGTAAAGTCTCATTTTCCACACACTGGGCATGCAGCTGGATACAGCAGAATTCAGACAGTGCTCGCATGTGCTATCAGGCCACGGACACTGCTCGCCTCAAAACCAAGATTTCACTGAACGTGTATATTCTAGGTAGAAAATAACTTCCCTGAAATAGACAAACATTTCAGACACTCCCCCCCACCCCAGTCCTTATATATATATACACTTATAATTTTTATTCTGTATCTGGCATTATATATTTGCTGTCATAAAACCCACTTCATGTTTCCTCCTGGACCTCAAGCAGCATGTGCTAGTGATGCTCCTAGAAGCAACAAAGTTCTGTTTAGCCTTCTCCCTGAGGAAAGCCATGGTGTATTAAAGATGTAACAAAGCCATTTCTCATGAAAAAGGATGAAGCTCAAGGACTGAAATGAGCACTCAATGAAGAAAACCCCAAGCTGTTCTTCATCACCAAACTGTGGGCACTGCAGGTCCAGATCAGACCAGAGAGTTTCTTCAAAACTCAAGTTTGTCAAATGCTTTGCTGAGAAGTTTGAGGAAACCTCTGGTTCATGGTAAGCAGTTCTGGATGAAGGTGAAAGCACAGAAGCCTTATTTCATTTTATCAGCAGCAAACAGAATGGTTCCTCTCCCTGCCAAAACTCCTGGGAACAGGGACTAACCTCTTTCTGCTGGCTTTATCTTCTAGCAGGATGATGCTGCCCCAAGACCAGGTACAGTAGCTTCCTGGTACCTTCTCTCTATAACCACTCCAGGCTTCAGATTTCACAAGTCCATATGCCATAAAATTATGGGAATAGCTTTAAAATTAACATGTTTATGCAGATTGTAACACATCAGACTTTTTAATATGTTTTCTCAAGCCCTACAAGTTTATATTCCCAAATTTAGTCCAAATATTCATATTGTCTAGAAGCCCTCATCAGCACCACTAGTTAATTTAATATCAATTCTTGCACAAGCATCAATGTGGAATTTTAAGAAAAAAAAGTCTGATGATTAAATCACTACAGTTGGCCAAAGAATTGCTATCCAGGACAAAAAATCCAAGGCTGGAACAAAAAGCAGATTTTCTTATGCCATTTACTTATTTAAGAAATATTTATTTAGTCACTGCACTTTCAGAAAAATTTTCTTATTTGTCTCCCTATAAGTGAACATTAATATAATTGTTTTGGCCTAATGAATGTTTGGTTTATTCTTGGTTTCTTACCTGGTACATTATCATCATAATCTCTCGTTTTCACTCAAACCTATCAATCTGCCTGACAGTCTGCCTAGAGCGCATTTTGAAAATAGTAAAATAAAGTAAAAGGAGGGAAATCAACCAATGTTAGTAACCCGTGGGGAGCTACACACCAGGTAACGGCTCGAGTTACTCTTCGTGAAAGCAAAACGACAGAATACAGCAACACTAACGCCAACTGCCAACCTTAAGAAACTGTAAGACTCCCCTAATCAGACCTTGGCATTGTCCTCTCAAATTTAGAGGCGTTATTTTGCCTTGAATAAACATCACTATTTCTTTCCTGGGTAAACTCCTTGGCTCTGTTTCAATTATTCCTTTTAAATATTAAAGAGCAGGAAACACTTGTTTTCCCTTGTCACATCCTGTCCTGTTTACACAGCATCACACAATCCCCTTTGAGATGCCTGCTCTTACGGCAAGCCTGACGCACACGCTTCCATCCAAACAGTTGCCGTTGTCTTTCGCCAACAACAAACGAATTTCTGCACCAGCACTGAAAAGGTTTAAAGGTTTCATCAGCCGTCTAAAGACAAGCTAGCATGACTGTCAAAGAAAGGTGCTGTCAAACTGCTCGGCTTCCCCGCTGCTGCCCTGACTTAAAGAAGCGAAAAAGAAAGAAAGAGAAAGCGATTTGCTCATTCCCACAGCAGAGCTGCTGGCAAGAGCTCGCTTGCTGTAAAGCCACTGCTCCCACAAATATACTCAAAAGCAGAAGAAGGCACACGGACAGTTAGAGACGAGCGTGAAAGGGTAACTTACATTATTTAGAAAGACAGTGGGAAAGGACTGCTGCAGTTTCTTCCTTATTTTACACTGCTGGTGGCAGAGCAGACAAACAAAAAAGTTCACCTAAAGAAATCTCTCCTTTTAATTCTCTCTGTCCCACTTCATTTACTCTGGAGTCTCTCAGCCTGAAAAGATCCAATGGTCAAAAGTTTATCCCCTTGTATTTCCGAACGATATGGCCGACTTTCCTTGGACACATCCCAGTGATGCAGTAAAAATAGACAAAGGCGGGGGGGGGGGGGGGGGGGGAGGGAAGCACCAATCTAGCTTGAGCCTGAATCTTCTTAACTCAGTGTTTTCTGTAAAAGCTGCTCTTGTGTCAGAAGCTCCATCCCTACACTAACTTGCAGAGCACGGAGTCATCCATCTGGTTTTTATAAACTGCAAATTACAGGCAAACCAGGGAATATACACAGTCCAGTTTTAGCAGAACTCCCCAGGCACCAGCTTTACAAGTAACCTGAGGTACAAAGGCTTTGAAAATAAACAGCCAGCCCCATGCCGGGACGCCTTCCCTCCTGCAGATGACTGACTGCTCCCCCAGACAGCCCCCAGCAGCGGAGAGCACCACACACCACTCATGAAGGTGGCCTCTATGTCCTACCCAGCCACCCACCCACCTCCGCAGAAAGAAACCAACCGTGCAGCCCTCCCTCCCAGCACAAATAGCCTCTCCGGAAGGGGGAGGGAGAAAATCCAGTGCATTGCTTGAAATCGTTCAAGAATTTAGCAAGTCATTTAGAACAATCTTTTTTTTTTTTTTTTTTAAGCAGGGATGGGAATGCTGATCCATTTACATCCTTTTAGTACTTCCAGGTGAGAAGCAAATCTATTGTGCTGGGAGGTTGTTTTGCTTCGGTGGTTTTTTTTTTTCTCTATCAGCGGACAGTCACGTAGAGAGCCTCTGGGGTGATCCGATCCATTAAGTACAAGAACGCACATTTACCAGAAGTATCACAAGCAAAAGCAAAACCCGATGAAAGTCCATGACTTGAAGCTCCTAAGTCTCTTTCTGACCCTATTTTCAGTTACTTAGAGGTCTACTCCCCTGATTAAATTCAGGTACTAGAGGCTTGAGTGGTCACCTGTACTTTTGGATACCTCAAGGCTTTTGAGGGCATACTGAAGAACATTGTTTTCCCCACAAAAACACATCAAACCAGTTTATGTTGGCTAATTTTTTTCCCCCATTATTTAAAACTAATGTTTCTGTTAGCTGCACATTCTTTGACTTTCAAATATCAATCAAGTTTTATTTAGTCTTTAGTTTTGCCAGTGGTCTTTTGCAAGCTTTCCTACTGAGAATAATCTTACTCTAATTTGAAGAGTGAGAATCTCTAAAGGAAGCAGCTTTCTCTAAAGTATGGGTGTATCAGTAAGGCCTGTCATTAACAAAATCAAACCACCACTGTAAATACTCTACCTAAAAGTCCCAAGACTTGTAATTTGCTCAGTTTTTCATTTTTGCACAATCAAGATCGTGCTGATTGTCTACTCATCTTGTACCTGGATCCCTGGATCTGGGATTGACATGACTGGACTGTTAATGTCAAAAGCAGTTGAATTATTAAAATAATAATAAAAAATAAAAATCAAGACTCTCTAATCAGTAGAAACAAAGGCTAAAATTAAGAATTAATTTTCTTTGCATGTATTTTTGCCTGTGCTGTCTCAGTTCCTTTCCATAACTGCATAACCCATTGAATAATTTCAATCACGTCAAGTAGAATGCTGGAGATCTCAGAGGTATTATATTCCTATAGCTTTTGTAAAAAGCAGGCAGCCCTCCAGATCAGTGAAATACAATCCAGTGATCCAATGTAAAAGGCTACACGTGAGCTCAGCTTTATTATTAGACACCAGAGAACCCCACACGACCCAGAGGTACATGAGAACAGATTTCACACTCCCTGCTGCTCAGCTGCTACCACAGTTCTTCTCCCACTTTGTAAACAAGTGAGGTGAACTGACTAAAGCTTCTTTTTCTCAGGACTGGTATTTTCCATTAAGTCAAAGGTCTTGATCCTGGTAGAGTGGATTTCCAGGTTTGGGGCCAGAAATTATTTGAGGTACAGCAGAGTAGCCCTTGTGTGGTTTTCTGGACATGCAGGCTCTCTTCTCCACTGTACTCTCACAATACAGGACACGTTGAATGCCTGTTATCTTTGGAATAAGAAGATTTTTTTTGGTGAGACATGGTTTTAAAGTGGAGAGTAGGTGGAAATAGCCACTTCCAGTTTGTGATGCTCATGTTGACTGAACGTTTTTTCCTCCTCAAGGAGCAAATGCATTAATTCACACTGATCTCTCAGGTACTCTTCAGTGTATCTGTGCTCTCAAAAAACCCCCAGTCCATTTACATCAAAGGCTGCTTTCACAAATAACAACTCTCAGAAAACTTCAAGAAAATTCAAGATTTAAAAGATGAATTTTAAATGACCTTTCATTTTCCAGGTTCATCATTCTTCCTCACCATATTTTTCTCCATTATTTTCTATTCTTCATTTCCTCTTATGTATCATCTATGTGCGTTACCAGCATCCTACTGTCCATAGATAGCTCCTGCCTCCAGGCAGGCTAGCTGTGTGTCCCCTCACTATTGCCTGGATATTTCTAAGGCATCATTTGATGCCCACTTTCTCACATTTTTGTCTCCATGAACTTTGAGGCCGTCATGCACCATATTCCTATCTAGCACAGGGAAGTTAGTTTTCTGGAGAAAGGGAGGTGGAAGATGTTCCTCAGTTTGACAGTGAGAGAAAATTTACTGTAGAAAGCTTCATATAGGAAAGACTGCAAGAAAGAACAGATCCGATAGGGAAAACAACCTGCTAGGAGCAATTTGCCTTCTCACAAAAATATCCCCTTCCATTTAGGATGTTTTCAAATGCCAGCTACAAAATAACCCTGTTATTTTCCATGTAAGTAGAAAACAACCCTGATTTTTCACCAAAATCAACTGTTAGTGATGTTAGCGGGAAGAGAGTGAAGTAGGATGCAGCTTAGATATTGATTATACTGATTATATGCAACTTTGTACGTAGATTCTTGAATTTTTTTTTAAACCTCATTGCGTGTTCATTACAGCGAGGAAAAAGTGTCCCTCCTCTGTCAGGGGCAGACAGGTTGTGATGCACAGTAGGTGGCAGAATATTCATCTCTCTTGGCCTAGATTCCGCTTCCATCTAGTCTAGTGTGGCTGTATTGGGATTGCTGAATTGCAAAGGAATAGAGGAATGCAACCCATTTTCCACCCTGTTCTTTTGCAGTTTAAATACTGCAAAAGCAGTATTTAAACAGGTGAAAGGTCTGGGTTGGGCGGAGGATGCACCTTGCCATTTAATTTGAATCAGTGAAACTGCCTGAATGATAGAAGTTCGGGATGGCAGATTAACAAACTAGGGCTGTACAGCAGCTAGGCGTTCGCTGTTCGTTTTGGCGGTAGACTGCTTGGTGTTGAGCTTTCAATATGTTTATGAAGATTTCTAGTCGGTCATAGTTTAAGTCCTAAATGAATCTTCCAATGCAAACAAGCTGGCAGGCTTTGTACAGACTGAAAAACCGCAAGTCTGATAAACTGGGACAAAACTACCCTTGGAGGAGTTAAAGGTGAAGTTTCAATTCACTTACTAGGGATGAAATAAAATAATGTAGATTTTGGCACTGACAGTAACCCATTTTTTAAAGATTAATTAGCTGTGATATTACAAATCATTTTACCACCACCATTTTAAAGCCAGGTGTGGAATATTTTGGCTTTGAGTTCAGATGCTAAGCTTGGATTCAGTTGGTCTGGCCTCACTACGTATTTTATTACAGTACTTCAGCTTGGTGTCCAGTGACTTGAGTTTGGCAAAAGCTTGTCCCCTTCCAGAAAGGCACATAATTGTCATCTGATATTGCAAAGAGATAATATAGCGTGATAATCCTTTGCAGCCTGCTCCTACTGTTAGACGAGGACTGGGCTGTTTCAATCCTTTTGGTATTTTGCTTTATAATCATAAAATAGCAGGTAGGAAGGGACCTCAAGGATCCACTTTTAAGTGTGTCACTCCTACAGAAAGAAAATACACAACTCAGATGAAACCATAATACATTGTAACCTTGATGTCATCACTTGAGAAGCCCAACGGCTGCTGCTGTTTTCACTACAGTCTGCAGTAGCCCTTGGCTGCCCGAGAGAAAAAGGAGAATAAGCCTAGTACTAAGCCACTTTTTCCCATCAACTCTCACTAACATCTGTGACCGAAGGGATCTGGGCTTGCCTGGGGCACATGATCTCATTCCAAGTGCTTTGGTGACAGAGAGACAAGACACGAAGCCTTTTCCCTTCTAAGCAAGCTGAAATGATCGTCCCCCTTTCCCACCCTGAATCCCACAGTACAGGAGTTAATGGTTGCACAGCATGCAGTGCACGTGTCCCAGTGGTTTTTATCAGGGAAAGTCAAATACTGGAAGGATGTAATTTCAAAAGATAAACATTAGACTGTTTTCAAAGGTTCCCTTTCCCCCTCTGGCTGTACACTCCCACTTCTTACCTCACACTGAGGCACTTGTTGCACCGCCAGCGAACAGATGGAGTTCATTGCCTGTCAGAAAACTGATCCACGGCAAAACGCATCCATTTTCTGCAAGGTGAGTGCAATGCATTAGCTCACAGGGGTCCCCTGAGTGCTGCAGCTGACGCAGACATGGGGCATTATAACCTGGAGCAGGAGAATAAAGAAGACTGCAAGCCAAATGCTCAAGCTGCTTATGAAAATGGACTGTGAAATAGCAGGTAAGCCCCACACTCCTGACTGTAATCTTACTTGAAGCTCTAAGTCACAGTTTTGTGGCAACTGTGAGCGTTAAACGCTGCGATACACTCCGTTTCTGCCAGGCTCAGGCTTCTGCTTTGCACTGCCCTGAATCATCATTTGCTCCTCTCAAACTAACCACCAGCCCCGGCTGCTATAAAATCTTAATGTCTCAGCATTACTGCTTTTTTCACAAACTTTCATTCATGTAAGTAACCTTTCTTTCTTTCAAAAGCAAGTACCCAGGAAAGACTGATGTAATACATTTTCATATGGCTGCATTCATGAGAAGTTCTGAACCAAAAGTAATGTGTCCAAATCCCTCTTTTTGTTTGAAAACATCGTTCATCCAAGAATCAGAAATGTTACCGTGTGACCAGTAACACAAAGAAATGAGCACATGAAGAATCATAGCAAAAAGTTCAAAAGCAGCTCTGGGCCTGAAGTCAGTTCACAAGATATGTGTTGAATACTGAACACTTTGTTTGCCAAGAGAAATAGAAAGGGCCACTTTTTCTAAAAAAAAAAAAAAAAAAAAAAACCAACCAAAAAACCCAAAAAAAACCCCCAAAATACCCTATTTCTTGGCTTAGTCTTTCTCTGACCTTGCCTGGAGCTATCCATTCTTACAGCATACAAAGGGCTAGTATGTGCCTGGTTTAGCCTGGACCTGTCCTACTTTCCTGCCTTCAAGTACATCAAGAAAGAGGAAAAAGAAGGCCTTTGCACTGAAGAACCCAAGACTCTAGGGGAGAAGGAACAGCATGCTGTTTCTCAGACTGCAAGCACTGGGTTCTAGTGAGGAAGACTGAGTGTAGGAAGAGAATGTGATGATGAGTTAAAGGCTCTGGGGAAGCTTTAAGGACTGCGAGGGAGGGACAAGTATGGTGTGGAGCACAGAGGTTGAGGAGGATGGGATCTGGAAAGCTTGTGGGGAAAAAAAATGGTGCTCTAGGATGGGAGGAGTTGTGGCAGAAAGGTGAAGATGCTGTGAGCTATGTGGCTGAGGCAGGGGACATGGAGAACAGGGAGGAGCTAGATGCTCTACACTGGCATGAGCTGGAGATTGGGTCTAAGGATGAGGGGCCTCAAGTTAGGAGCCACTAAAAGCCAAAGTGAAAGGCTGAGAGGCTTGCAGTTGTGCAAGGCTTTGGGGCAGATGGGAATACAAGATATCTCTTCTGGGAATGCCCCAATTTACATACTTGCACACATATACAAGAATGTTTTCTACCCACAGGATCGCCTCTTCTCACTCCTGCATCATTGTCTTTTGAGGTCAGAGTCACAGCAGCCCTGGCTCACATTTTCCTGTCTGTGTGTTGGAGTGTGACAGCATAACATTTTCCACTGTGAACCAAGGAAATGTGCTGATATAGCTTGAAATAGCTCTGGCTCCCAAAGTGTACGTGAATGTCAAGCATAGATTTCAGAGTAATAAGGGAGAGTGGATATCAGGAGAAAATGATGGAGAAAAGGTAGAGAAGGAGGCAGATTTCTTTGGACAGATGGTCATATAAAGGCAATGTCTGAAAACTGTAATGTGCTGAAAGTTCAGACACTACAGTGCTGGAGTTAATATTAACCCCATAAAATACCTATCAACATCCTCTTACACATTCAAACACTTATTAAAAAGAAAGCCAAAGGTACCACTCTAAAGTTAAGCATCCCAATCAAAAATCAGAAATTAAGCTATACACGTCAGAAAAGATTGTAATTCTCACAGTCTTATTTCAGTCCTTAAATAACCAGTCCCCCTATTGCCATTAGTGGGAGTTTTTCCAGAGTAAGACCTGCAGAATTCCATGCCAGGATAGTGCTATAACAAATAAAAAATGTGACAGCTAGGGTACATCAGGTGGTTATACTATACCTTCGGGAGCATTAGGTAAGGCGTCAACTGACGATGCTGTGTAAGGAGAAATATATCAGGGAAAAAGCGAGCCCCAGTATAATTTGATTTCATGGAGGAAGCCGCAATGCAATCTTTGAATCTTAACAGGTACTGTGATTCTTGGTTTCACATGCTGTGAACCAGCAGTGATAAGAGGACATTTTATTCTACGGGCTTAAATTGCTGCTTTCTTAGACCTTTCCACAGCTACACAGGCAAAAAGGAAGGAAACTGAAATATTTAGAAGGTCCTTCATAGATGAAGGAGCAGTGGCATCTATAGACCTATAATATTTCCCACACTTGAGCACATACTGGGATACAATTTGCTACCTGGGCCTGAGAGGTGAGCTAGAGAGAAGAATCTGGTTAGGCCATCTGGCAGCTGCAGTTAATTTTATACCAGTCCTATATGTACCCTGTAAGAAGGTAGTTTGCATGACTGTGCCTTTTACACACTATCAAAGTGAAGTAGCAGTGCAGAGAGCCTGTTCTGTAAGGCAGTGATTCCAGTTTTAGAGCTTGCCTATGTAGTCCAAGGGAACATCTCTCAGTGTAAGCACAGAGCACAGCCAGTACAAGTATCTCTATGCCACTGATGCTTTTTCCTGTCAGCGTTGCTGGCCAGCTGCAGGTCTGGGTATAGTACACAGGAGGGAGACAAGTCAAAGAAGCCAGTGAGTTCTGGTAGATACAGATTTAAAGCAGCACAGACCCGAAGACCGCTTAGCCACCACAATTCACTTCCTGCCACAGACAGGGAATATAGGGATTGGTCCCTTTTCTTTCTGTCTTAACCTGTGTTTTCTATTACATTTCAGGCAGGCCACCCCACAGAACTGGTCCTCTGTCAAGTTCCTGGTTGAGAAACTTTCTCTCTTCTCCTGAGGTGAATTTTGAACATAAAACCTGCCTTGCAATCATTTTCTTTCCTAAGTGTAGTGCTTTGTCTGAGTAACACCACCAAAATAAAATGCACACATTTAAACAAGGCACTCTGCTTTTGATGCATGAGTGAGATCCAAGCACTACAGCCTTGCTGCCTTTTTTTTTTTTTTTTAATAGAAAGGCTGCATGTCTGGCATTTTCCATTTTTTAGAACCAACCAGTATGTTCCACTTTAGTGCCAACAACATCCCTTACCTAGAAAAGAATTTAATACCTAGGAAAATGGACCTCAGTAAAAACCCCCAGTGAAAGATTTTTAAAGCTTTCATAGGTATGGGTGAAAGTTGAGATGTTAGCATGGAAGATATTAGTCAGAGGGTTCAGATTTAAGAGAGAGGACAACTTATCGAAGGAGGTTGAGGAGGGGATGATTGAAAATCTCAGCCTTGATCCCTAGAGAGACCTGATGGTGATTGATTTTACAAGGAAGTCCATCCAAAGCTGACAGAAAGCTGCCACAGCTTCTTTTTAGGCCCTCGAACTTTATCCTGTTACCTGTCAGTTCAGTTTTCTGGTCAGACTCAAAATGCCGATGGAAGGCAGGTGGCACGTTATGGTATTTCACTCACAGGCTCTCTCATATCACAGCCTTAACTAATGTGTGTCAAGCATATAGGACACATCAGCAGAACACCTGCTAACAAACCAAAACCCTGAGGTTAAAAGCACCCTCAAAGCCTCCTGCTTTCACTAAGAATTCAGATGCTCAGAGTTTCATGAATTACAGCTCCAGTAATTCAAAACTCTTATTAATCTACAGAGCTGTTCATTCCCAAGAGATCGATCAGTTCTGGAAGCTGGTCTGACATTCTCAAGGGCACAGAAGGGGAAATCTAGTAGACCAGATTCAACATTACAGGCTTTGTAATCTGGTAACCATAAGTATATTTGGGAAATACTGGTAAGAGGTCATGGCAAGAGGTCAGGGTTTCAGTCAGCCCCAAATTAATACCTTCCATTAACCGCTGAATAACTGAACACTAGCTATATTGCAAATGTGCCTGCAGACTAAAGTCTCAGCCGCAGGAAGACGTTGGCAAGGGATCCCCCAAGCAACATATAGTGCACCTACAGAGCCAGGGGAGGAAAATTAATTGCAGTAAAAACAGCCCTAGGAAGCAGATGTTCTATATCCAGCTTTCTTGCAGATTTCATTTCCCTCTTTTGCAGATTGAGGATGATATACTTATCTGCTTCCCAGGCAATTGGAAAGCTCAGTTAATGAGTATTAGTAAATCACTTGATACTGAGATGGTAGGCAGTTTTGGAAAACCAAGTACAGCTGTAGCATACGCAGTTCAGAGTAGTCAGGTTTTTTAGGAGAGGTGTTGATTCAGCAGCCTGGTTTAGCAATCCTTGTGAATACATCTTGAAAATTATCTCTCTGGGAGGAAATTAAATCAATTTTAATCTTCTGCCTGTTTACCCTGGTGTAAATCAAATAGGAACAGTCTGCCCCTACAGAGCAAGCCATGTTGCACTGAGCTCGTGATCCACAAGGCAGTTCTTTCTTTAGCCGAGAGAGACAATGGGGTAAGCATATTGATTATTCCTCTGTACAGAGAGAGCACAGCAAAAACTCCTAGGTGTGTATTGATGCTTGATGTGTATCTCATGGCTTTCATTCTAGCTTGAGTACTGAGATCCTGCTTTCTCAAGCTATAGACAAAAACCAATTTCATTTTCATCTTTACTGATCAAGGCTTAGAGAGAGTGACTGAAAACCTCTGGCTTGTGTTCACAGCCTGGCACAGAAGCAGCTTATTGCTGTAATTAGCTTTAGTTCATACACTACCACACATGCACTGTATTGCTGTAGAGGAGGCTCTGTCTCAAAGCAGAACAACTGTGAACATCAAGACCCGTCTAGTTTAAATGCACTAAGTACAACAGCTGCCCATAATTTGACCAGTTCTATTTGAAAGCTTCTGTCTCTTAGCCACTGCTTCCCACAGATAATATTGCTTGACTGGTCCTCTGCAATTCAAGACTCATTGAATATTGCAGTCCTTAAAAACATTATAGTTGAGTAAGAGAGTTGAGCCAAAGGTTTCCAGACTGCATCAGGGCTGTCTGCAGAAGCTGTGCGCAGCCTCAGAACACAAGCAGCATGGCAGAGATGAGGGCACAACCCCTAGGGCATCCCCCTGTTGGGTACATCCACAGGGGGCAAGATAGACAAGCTGAAAAGAACATGGCATCAGGCCTTGCTTTGGATTTGCGTTTCTTTTTTTGGCAGGACTCAAGGCTAACAAAAACCTGATTGAAACTCAGAAGTAAGGTTTTTCCTGTGATTTTAAAGAGATGTAATGAACATGCTTATTTACAGTGACAGCTTCTCCCCCCACAGGTTCTTGAACTCAAAGCCTGAGTTGAATTTTCTGGAGATCCTGGCACTTCTGGTTCAGGAGAGAGCTAAAGAAGTAGTACCCCGGAGAAAGGACCATTCTGGCAACATCAAAGTGGTGTCATAGTGCCATATGGGATGTTTCCAGCCATGCCAAAAGAAGGAAGAACAAAAAATTTTGCTACAGCCTATTCTGCTTGAGGCTTCACCCAGTTTTGAGCTCCGAGCAGTTTGGATAAGCAGCCAAATCATGAGGTATTTCTCTCACCCTGTGAGGTGCACACAGTCTCCCCTAGAAATTACTATTCACATAGTCTGATAGGATTTTGTTAAATAAATGAAAGGAAGAAGAAGAAATAATACAGTACAGTGACCTCAGTAACTGACGACTGTGAGTGCTGACACTTTGCTCTGTGGTCATGGCAAAGTCACTAAATTTGTCATATCTTTATTTTCTTCTTTTATAAAATAAGATCAATAGATGAGCTCCTCAGCTACCACACGAAATCTGGGCACAGAGTTGGCAAAACCTAAGAGGCAGACTAGTTCTGAGATTCTGCATGGTGTCCAG
Organism: Ceryle rudis; assembly: GCA_033439905.1. Classification (NCBI taxonomy): domain Eukaryota; kingdom Metazoa; phylum Chordata; class Aves; order Coraciiformes; family Cerylidae; genus Ceryle; species Ceryle rudis. The sequence continues at coordinate 48,854 of JAAGNO010009098.1, forward strand.
CTCTGACAGGGGTGTTAAGAATTTCTTCGCTGACATAAAGGGTAAAAGAAAAAGTGTGAAAAGTCCCTGAATATTTGCAATGCAGGATTAAGTTGAAGAATGCTGTGTCCAAACACAGAATATTTTACTTAAAATTCTGAACATTAGAAAGGACATGTTAAAGACACAAGAAGTCAAGCTCATTCAATCTCTGCAGCCTTTTGCTCTGGAGCTGCGAACATTTCCTAACAGCAGCCAGCAAAAAGGACTGCAATCTCTGAACATGAGTGCTTTTTCTACTGCTAGGCATATATCTTAGAATACGACAGCACCTATCAGCATTTGCGGGAGCATTCATTTTATAGTAGTTAATTTCTAGCCCTTTTATGAACAATGCTACTTACAACCTTGCAAAAACTGCTGCTGTTTGAAAGACGACTGGATGATCAAATACTAGAAATGCAGCTAAAGAGAACTAGATACAGATTAGTTGAAGTCATATATAACAAAACCAAAAATAATAAAGAAAGAAATAAAATTAAATCAAATGAAATAACCTGGCAAGTTTAAATAGGTTGTATCCCTGCTAACTTCTTCCCTCTCGCCTCCCAGGCAGGTCTCATTTGAGATTGAAATAGTGTAGCCCTTGTAGTCATGACACTGCATACAAAGTAGCTGCTCTTTTACTTCAGACAGAGGAAAATAGTTCACTAGCTGACTCTGTGAATGACAGCACCTACCTGCCTTGCTAAAACATGCCCTTAGTCTTCTGAGAAAAGCCATAAGGAGACAGAAAGCTACTTACTAGCGTTCCATAGAGTCCACGCAGCAGTATCGGAGACTGAAACTGACTGTGCTTCTGATGAGAAGATTGAACTCCCTGCAGCATTCAGACAGTTGGTCCCATTGTGGCCATCAGGCGGCTGAGTTAAAGGGTGGCCTTGCACAAACATAAACAGCTTGTCAGCACAAGCCAAAGAGGCGGGCCTGCCCTGCCAGCCACAATGCAAGCCAATGATTAGCTTCTTCGCATTCTGGGTGTTCAAGATATTGTGTTTCATTCTTAAGCAGAGGAACAAGAGGGACTGAGGAGGAAGGGCTAGTGCTTGACAGTTTACTGCTAGGCAGTTAAATGCTTAAGGTGGAAGGAAAAGAAACCAAACTAATAAAAAAAAATTAAATCAGTAAGTCCCTTCAGGAAGGGCACATATATTCTGCATATTCATACAAACGCTTTTAGAAAACCCACAGGCATTCCCAATGCATTGTTCCCCTTTTGTCAAATCAAACGAGCAAACAAAAAATGGCGATTTAGGTTTAGCTCATATCCACTGTAAAGAAGTTTCATTTGCCAAGTCTCTGATTTTAATTATCTCCAACCTTTTTCTTATTCTCATCCCTCCTAACACACTTTGACTGCTGACACTGGGGTATCTCACTTCTCTGTCACAAATGTCTTACCCTGACTTTCCTGACCTGACCCCCCTAACCTTCATCGATTCTCCTATGATTGCTTCTCTTCATGTCCATCTTAACTGCTTGTTCTTTTGGTCCTGATCTCCCTGAAAGAGCACGGTCACAACATAGGCACCTCAGGATAAGGTTCTGTGAGACACCAAGCTGATCTACTGACTGCTGTCAAAAGTGCAGGAGTTGAATCTCCTCTCTCTTCAGCACTACTCCACGTCCCCCTGTCTGTTGCCACCCATCATTTCAAGGAAAGTTAATGTAGCACAGAAGCAACTACTTCTGTCAGTTTAGTGAAAGAGACAGAAGAGCTGAATACTCCCTGAAATTTAAGCTCATTCTGACCTTGCCTCAGCCATCTATGATTCCACCTGTCTCACCAAGTTCCTCTCTCCTTTGTTGGTTGAATTGAATTGTTCCTAGTTAATTGAATCCCTGCTTACAGCTGCCGATCTCATTTCATCCCAGCTCTGCCCTAGTTTCTTACGCCCCTAGTTTGGCTGTGAGGCTTGTCTGCCACCAAAATCAGTCTCATCGAGTCTCTTATAATGACTTCCTGCATAAATATCATGCTTTGTTCTTCAGCCTCAGCCTCTTTGAGCTCTTTTCTGCTTTGGAAATATATAAAATCCTCCTCAAAAAAACATGCTATCTTCTGGGCTTTCGCTGTTTTTTCTCTGACCTTTCTGATTCATTCTTCTCTCAGCATCTACCTCTTCATCTCTCACACTCCCAAGGCACCATCTTTTGTTATATTCTATCCAGCTTTTAGTATTTGCTTGTGCTTGTACCACTTTTATGTTATTGATTTATAAGCATGTATTTTTATTTTTCAGCTTTCTGCTTTTCTCTGGTCTCTTAGTTTACCCTGCATTTTAAGCATACTGTATCACATGCTTTGACAGCTCCAAATTTTCAGATCCTTTTCTAAGGGTAAATTAAAGCGGTCCTATCACACTACATTCATTACCGTACAGTCTTGGCACAAGACATTTCCCTCCCCCTCTTTCTTCGCAAAGGAGCTGAGGCCCCTGCAGAAGCAGATGCTGAAGTTAGCACCTCGTTCAGATGGGCAGGCATATCTCAGCTCTCTGGCTTCTGCTGACAGGCTGCACGAGAGTTCTGACACATATCTCTGCATCACAATGTGCTGGGGTCACGTTTGCAAGTTTTTCTTCACAGTGAGACATACTAGGCACGTTCTTCAATGATATCTGAGATTCTGGTGCAATTGCATGGCTCCATCAGCTGCCACCCAAGTATATAGTCCACGGTGCTTACACTTCTATCCAGGTTTCCTGCTTAGTTAACCCTGTACTATCCACATGAACAATATTATTTTACCAGCGCTCTCTTCTAGTATTTTAACATGTAAATCTCTGCCCTGACCCACTGTGTGACCACAGTATTTGATAACTTTGATTATTTGGATTACTTGATCTTATTCCCAATGCACCTACATTGTTCTCCACAAAAAATTCAGCAACTGAGGTCATCTTTTGTTCCATACCCCAGCCACATTGCCTACCTCCCCATGAAAGCCATGCTTACTTGTCCTGAGCTTCCAGGCCTTGTCAGAATTTCTCCTTTCTTACTGATCCGCTCCCACAGCTCTCTTCATCACAAGGCCTGTCTTTTCAGCTTTCTTTCTTCCTACAAAGCTCTCTTTTTTTACCTTGTCCTCTATGAAGAGAATGCCCTGCTTCATCAAATCAAGCTATCTGTTCTTTTTTCTTTTCGACAACCTACGTGTCACAAAATATAGAATATATAGAAAATATAGAATGTGCCAGAATGAGAGTGCAGATCAATAAATAGCCAATAAGTCATTCCAGAAAGAGAAATGTTTCATCTGCAGGTGTAAATGTGCTAGAAATTTTCTCTCAGTCAACCATATACCATACATTATGCACCTTACATTGTTACATTTTTATGGCAAAGGACAGGCAGCAAAAGCTCTTGGTGGATATGGATCAAGTGTCCAAACACTGTACATGAAACTGCAAAAAGGCTGCTATGAAAAGACTGTTTGTAGATGCTCAAGAGAAAGCAAGCTAGCTATTGCGTTTCTGATTCCCATGGCAATTTATTTAAGATGCTAATTCAGCACAGCCACAAATAAAGAAACAAAAGAGAGAGCAAGAACGAGCTGATTTAGTGGACTACGTTGAAAAGGCACATTTTAGAGGAAGTCACCCTGGGTATCACGCCTGTGACTCCACTCGTAGAATTATGCCAAGGTTGAAGCTGCCCCTTTGTCCTTAAGCCTTGTATGATGCAGGAAAATTGTTACCAGCACTGCCAATGGTACCAACCCGGGCACCAAGTGACAGCTCACAGACCAAATTTGGCTTGCTGGATATGTTTTTCAGACAGGTTGATGATCTGACTCATCTCCCTGCCATGGTAAACACTGCAAGAGCCAGCGGAGGGAGGCAATAAACACATGTGGCTGGAAGGAGGAGAGGGAAAGAGGTGAAGACCAGAATCACCACCTGCTTTTTCGTAAGCTGGCTGTCATTCCCAGAAACTACCATACATTCTGGGGTGATACCTAAAACTATGAGCCCCAAAAACATGCCACTCAAACACAAGGTCCCCGAAGCTCCCGTAACCAAGGGGTTCCTTGTTTGATTTACAGCAAACACTAAAATGTGTTATTGAAAAGTACTTTCCAAGGGAAGGTGAGACTTCATTTTAATTAAATGCAAGTTTCTGAAAACAGAAATAATCTGATTTCCTAGGAAAAAAAAAGAAAAAGAAAAAGTAAAAATGGATAGGAGAAAGATTCTGATGGGCAAAGAAAGGAAACATTTTAAGTTTTCTGCATTTGAAAACAGAACCTAATGTTGACCACTACATAGGTTGAAGGCTCCAAGGAGTAACAGTTTTAACTCTGTCCCCTTCCATATTCCTTATCCATGCATTTGGCTTCTACCATGTATTGTTTGCTTGGTAAAACTGGGTTTTTTTCTTTCCCTTTTTGTGGCCTCAGCCTAGCCTCACTCTGCCCTTTCTTCTCAAAACACAATCCCAGCTGGATGCCATTTTGCCTGTCCTCTGTTTCTCCTTTGGGGGCCAACAAGAAACCTCAGGCCCCCTGAGGCTCAGCCTGACCAGTTCATATCTATGCCTCTGCTGGGAGGAGACCTCTCCTGCTTTTCCAGCAGTAGCCACAGATGCTGCAGAATAGAGTGGAGTGAGAAAATTTTTCTCATGTTTTACTGGCCTGATTTCAATTATAAAGTGGGTCACAAGTTATTCCCAGAGAGCACACAAGCTCAAGTAAAGAAAAACTTTAGATAGTGACAAAAGAAATGAAACTGTAGATGAATTGCTTCATTTTCCTTTTAAAAAAGAAAAAAAAAAAAAAAAGGAAAATGAATGGTAGAAATGGCAAGGGGAAGAGAGATCATGTGCAGATGCAGCACACTAAGGTATGAGGCTGCAATCAATGGGAACTTGGGCTTAGTCCCAGCTCTGACCATGTGCATTTTGATCTTTGAGCTCTTGGACCCTTTCCTAATTAGAGAGTGAGCGACACACTGTGGAACTATTTAACCCTTTGGTGGTGCCTCATGAAGTCTGTCAGAGAAAAGACTCTGGGGATGTGTCTAATCCCTGGAGGCCACATCTGACTGCAGGAAATATCCCTGTGCTTCATGTGCTTAGTGAAACAACTGCTGTCAGCATGTCCCTCTTCATGGCTCTCTACACAGAAAGGTCAGGCTTACTCCCTCCTGCACTGCTGAACGTAGCTGGAATCTCCCCCTCATCTGTCAGCCCCCATCCAGACTCTGCTTCTCTTCAAGGCTTGCCATCTCTCCTCCAGGCTCATCAGTAATGCCACACCAAGGATCAGATCAGAGATACCCGCCTGGAACTTAATAGTGTAAATAATGCCACATTACACACACAGACTTGCTGTGACACAGGAGTGGAAAAGCAGCAGAGTACTATCAAATAGTAATTGTAACCAAAAAACCAAACATCATAGCATTAGAAGCTGTGTGGAAAGAAACAAGTGTTATATAGTTGATATACATCAACAGCTGTCATATTATTTCTATCCTATCTGACTATCACTGGTGTTCTAGTTAGATTTGGGCTAGTGATTTCATCTTTTATACCCCTCTTTAAAGTGGTAATATTATGTCTTTCACACAAGTGGATATAGTTACAGTGCTTTCAAGCTTTCACTGAAGACATCTTGGACATACAAGCTGTTGCATTATCAATTTGAGAAATACATCCCTTGAAAGCCAGCACTTTTGTTTAAAATTTCCTGCCACCATTAAGGTCACTCATTCCAAACACAACACAAATAGACTAATAAAAGGAGAGGGACCTCCAGAAACTACATGCACAGTGGGTAGATATTAACCTTGGGGTTGCAGAGCACAGTAAACCTACAAGCTTAAATTCCACCTCTGCAAGTTTTCTCCCAATTTTCCTTGAGTCTCATGACCTGATAAGAAGTGGTTCACAGGCCCTAATTGCCACAGAGCTCAGAGAAGGCCTTTCAAGTACAAACCACTGTTTGTATATGCCTTTCATTTGCCTTTCACGTGTGCTCTACCTTACTTGCAGACTAAGGGCCTCAGTTTCTCAACTCACCTGATGGTCTGTTAGTCTGGTTTTGAGCCTCAAGGTCTGTCTAGGCTGCACTGTGACAGCAGAGTAGCAAGAAATATCAAAGATAGCTCTAAAATAGCTGCCTAGTATGTGTGTATGGGAGAAGTCAGTCTATCAGCAAAGCAAATTAGCCTGTCTTGGACACCATACTGCCATAACTGGGCTTCTCTACTCAGGCTGGCTCTAAGGTACTTGAAGCCCTGTTATACTGCACTACAGGCACTTCTTTTAGATATTCTGGATGAATCTAGACACAGCATTTAAATTCCACTGTTGTCCACAAGTGATTCATGCACTTCTAGTGGGATTTTTCAGACAATGCTGAAACACCCCTTAGGTCTGATTAGCTTTAGAGTTCACAGGAGTATTTCAGGAGGACAAATGTTTTGGCTTTGAAGCAGACCTACATTCAGAGTGTCGGGCACTTCCACAAAGAGCCACTGACACCAAGAGCGCAGACACCCACCCTAATTTCAAATTACAAAATAACTCATCTCTCAGGAATGTTTTTCTAGATAACAGTATAAACATTTCCAGCAGCATCTTCAGAACAGGCAAAGTGCTGTGAAAAAATAAGTATTATTAGGTATGACTCAAGGTATGCAGTAAGGAAAAAGAAATAGTTTCCCCAGTTCCTTCACACTTCTGTGGGCCGAGATTTCCCTGTTCACATAGAAGAACTCAAGGGAGACATTAAAAAGGACTCTTTTGTGAAGACCTTGCTGTCATTCAAGAATTAGATATGATTAATTAGAAGGCTGCCTTCAAGATAGCGGTGGCTCCTGCTCCCATTATAAACTCTATTCATCTTAAACTCTCGTTTGCTTCTTTGGCACAGAACCAAAACTCTGCATCAACAAGAGCAAAAGCTGCTCAGAGACCAGGGGGTATTTGCCCATCACAGGAAAAATGCTCGGATCAGCAGTTCAGTGACCTTGGTTCAGAGAAAGCAGTTTAATACGTGCCTTCCTTTTAAGCATATGAGAACTCCTGCTGATTTCACTGTCACATCAATCAGGTCATCCACGGGTTTGTCCAGGATCTAAAAGGAATTAACTCCCTTCGCACACCCACACTTACCCTGAATAATGGCCAGAGGGGTCTGCGCCTCACAGTACAGATGTGGCTTGTCCCTCCCCACTCCCAATGTAGATCAGCAGTTTGCCTCTCCTTGAATGAGGTGACCTGTGTGTTTTATGTCGTCTGTCTACTTGCTGAATTGGAGTGAGGGGGATACTAAGAGAAGTGCTATACCCAGCTTACGTCCACACCCCTTTTCCACCCAGCAAGCCTAGAGAAAGTGTGCTAGCTTCCTTGCATGCAGAAACAAATAATTTCAACACTTAGAACTGCAGAGGCGTGACAAAGGTCAGAATCCTTCACTTGAATGAACAAATGCTTTTAAAAGGTGGTGATGTGTACTTAGAGAAGCCCACGAGCAAAGAGGACAGTCCAAGTTTTCAGCATCCTCACATACCAGGCTACTAAGAGGGAATTTTGATGAATTCCAGGTATTCTCAAGTCAGGTTCCCGGTGATTACCCATTCTCCTATAAAAACAGGGCCACGCTAGTTCTCAAGAAAAGCTTTGTTATAGAGGTATGCTGAACAGTAGGAGAGGGAAAGACCACCCTAACGTGAAATGACATTACTAACTTGAGCCATGCAGGGCAACCCAATTAAAATACAAAAGTCCCCTGATCCAAGTGCCATATGGCTAAAACTGTCATGTAATCAGAACCAAACCACCCCCATGTCTGGATTTAATTATGCCATGCCATTTTATAGCAGCCTAAGAAAACTGAATTGGGAGTCCAGATAATCCCAGAGTAATTCTGCAGTCAATCACCCATCTAAGAACCTAGATAAAAATGGATAACAGATAATATCAGCAGACCAAGCATCAAAACGTTCTTATTGAAGACAAGACCAACAAACAAGTCTATAGACAAATGGCTCACTGCAGAGTGAAAGCAACAATGTGCTATCACAAATTTCTGTATGGTCTATAAAATTCAAGCAAACCTAATGTACTAATGCACACTGAAAGAATGGGGTGCTGTTTAATATGCTCTCACTGATTTGAAAAGGAATTAATGGAATGTTAAAATGCTTCGTAAATTTATATATATATTATGAGTTCTGCAAATATTTAAAACAAATTCTCCATAGAAAATATTTCTATGAGATTGCATGTTTATATAGCAAGTGATGGGGGAAAATCTGCATAAGAGCATACTTGTGATTAATAGGGAAGTACAAAGGCCATGACTGAGAATTAAACATGACTTTTTGTTTCAATGAGAGTATAAAATCAATTAAATTATATACTTTTATTGCAAACAGAGATGTCTGTATACATTTCTTGCAAATGTTAACTGAGGGGAAGGTACTTAAAAGTCTTTTGAAATATTGCCAGGTGAGCAAAGAAGTCTGGGGATATTGTGTATTCTGTATCAAGCAAATAAAGAAAGAAAATTGTATATTCAAAAGCAGTACCAGTTCTATCTACTTTAGTAAAGGGTTTATGAAGATAAGGAGAATAAATAAAATTAAAATCTCTATAACCTGGACCCAGCCTAACTATGACATTTTAATATGAAACCAGTTCCACCAGTCCGGTTTTTTTTTCTATTTTTCCAATTGCCATTTAAAATCCCCCTACTTCTTTCAGCATTCAGTCTTCTCACTGCTCTGAAAGTAAAGGATACACTGCCTCATTCCTTGAGCAAGGACTCCCTGATTTCTGTTCAAACAGTCACAGCTGCCTGACTACAGCCCAGTGCTCTACCAGGACCTTTGTGTTGACCCTGTCTATGACATGGATTAAATTATGGCTTGCACGCCGTGATTCTGTTTGCATGCAAGGAACAAAATCTGTTGTGAGGCAATACTGTGCAGTACCTGGCATCTGGATGAGCAGCAGGCCTCAAAAATTTCTGTGCATTTGCTTGTGCTTTTCTGCGTGCTTGTCAAGATCAGCAGTGAGGCACATTTAAAAGGAAGCTTCTTGCTTTGAAAGGAGGGCTGTTTGCTTTCTGACTCAAGCTGAAGATGGGAGAGACCTCACAGAGGAAGGCAATGATAATTGCAATATAATTGCTAAATTAAGCAATTGCTTGAATTAATGCAGTTATTTTACAGGACAGGTTAAAGACAGCTAAAAGCACAAGTCGGCCAGAAAGGAAGCTTATCTTGCAGCCAGCCCCACTGGTGTCCCAAGATACGATGATGCCTAAAACAAAACCCCATGTGAAACCCTTGATATTCCAGAGGATCTGAGAGCAGTAATGTGCACAATTCAGAATAACAGGACACGGGAACTCTGTAAAGGAAATACTCTGCAGATTCAACAATCTCTTTAACTCTTGAAGGAAGGAAAAAGTTAAATTTTTGCAGTAGCATTAAAACAAACAAAGAAACAAAAAAATAAACAACCCACAACAACAACAAACTTGAAGATGTATGGACCAATCTTTCACTTCCTTTTTCACCCACAGTAATCTCAGCCTCTACAGAGAGTTCCAATACCACTTCTTAGAAGAGGTAGACCCCAAAGAGATATTTAATAGCATCTGCAGAAGAATGAACTACCATTCAGATCTCATCACAGCTATACTTAAGAACCTCCTCGCTACGTGGAGGTACCAAATGCCATGATGTCTGCCCAAAGCAGCATTCTGTTGTCGTGTCCATTTTTAGTGCATTTGATCTCCCTGGAGATCCCTGGAGGTGTTTAAAAAATGAGCAGACGTAGCATTGGAGGCGATGGTCTAGTGGATAGAGAGATGTTGGGATGAAGGTTGGACTTGATGGTGGTCTTGAAAGGACTTGAAAGAGGTCCTTTCCAGATCTAATGATTCTATGATAGTATCATCTGTAAGCATGGTAATTTCATATTTCTCTATTAAGTGACCTTGCCTTCAGCAGTTAATGGATTGACAGTCTTTACTGGCTGGAGTGAAATTTTTCATGCTAGATGTTTGCCTTATTAAAAAACATCATCCAAAATCACCGAGTTATTTCTGAGAATAAGACTAAGAAAAATCACATTGCTTTGCATGATAAAAATTCTGGTGCCTTTATTTGAGAACCATTAAAATTCTCTGCTTTGCAGTAGAAGCCTGAACAACAGGGAGAGGCTTTCTTCCAGAGAATATATTTTTAAAAATCACATTAACATGTACATTAGCTTCACTGTGTCCTGACGAATACTCACTTGGGAGATGGATTTTTTTTCTGATATACAGGCAGCTTTCTTTCTGTCCCTTCCTAGTGTTTGTGCAGCATACCACTGATACTCAAATCCTTCTTTTTTTTTTTTATGCTGAGGGTGTATCGACATGAGAATGTTTGTAGCTATTTATGTTTAGACTTACTTGACACTCATTAACAGAATTACAGAATCAGAACGACAGAATGGCTCAGGGAGGAAGGATCTTCTGGGACTAATCTGGTCCAGCCCCCCCTGCTCAAGCCAGTTGCTCAGGACCATGTCCGGTCAGGTTTTGAATATCTCTAAGGATGGAAACTCTACAACCTGTCTGGGCAAACACAGCCGATGCCATCACTCTCACAGTGAGAAACTGTTTCCTGATGCTCAGACATCACCTTCTGTGTTTCAATTTGTGCCCATTTCCTCTTGCCCTGTCACTGGGCACTACTGAAAACAGCCTGTCTCTGTCCTCTTTACACCCTCCCTTCAGGCGTTAGCATATGTTGAGATCCTCCCTGAAGCTTCTCTTCTCCAAGATGAACAGTGCCAGCTCTCTCAGCCCTTCCTGAAAGAAGAGAAGCTCCCATCCCTTCATCATCTTCATAGCTCTTTGCTGGACTCTCCAGTATGTCCATCTCTCTTATATACTGGGGAACCTAGAAACGGACACAGAAAGAACTCCAGGTGTGACCTCACCAGTGCCGAGTAGAGGACCTCTCTTGATGTCCTGGCAATACCTCTCCTAATGCAGCCTTTTGTGCTGCAAGGGTACTAATATTTGAAGAAAGCCTACTTCGGGATGCTAGCTTTTGACACCAATTAAAGACTTGTGTCCTCATTGTAAAAACAGGTAATGGGTCAAATCCCAACTGTTTTTCTTTTCCATCAACAAACCACTATAACATCTATAACTTATAACACACACCTGGATTTGGGCACAACATTTTTTGGTCAAAGAGAATGGAATAAACCTCAAGAAGACATTAGAGAAGACCAAACAATGTACACGATTCTTTTGTGACAAGTCCTTTCTTCTTCATTAACAAGAGTGATTTCTCCTCTCCTGTGTAGCAAGCCTCAAACAATTACAAAGAGAAGACTGATAACATGTAAAGAGGTAAAAATAGAAACACTATTCAGGTAGATATTTTGTTCCAAGAAATAAAAAATATATCAAATACTCTGCAAAGTCCTCTAGAGATATCAGTATTGCAGTCAAACTTACATAAAGGGTTGCACCAGAGACAGCCTTAAGTATAAACCTTGCAGCAGGGGAAGATTCTAAAGAAGAAACATCAAATTCAGCTCAACCAAAAGAGGACATATTAAATTACAAGCCACTGAAGAAAACTGTCTGGTAGGATACATATTCCCATAGGCAGCTCTCTCAGAAGACAGTACCTTTACATATTGCCCTACAAAAATTCCCAGACATGAAATACTGCTCTTTTTATTGTCTACTATATAAACACTATTTCTTCAGGGCTGTACCTTCCCTATTTACACCTATGTTAGCCAGCTCAAGACCTCATGGTGGCCAAGAAGTGGGTTTTGCAGGTGAGCAATAGTGGAAGGTCTTGGTCTAGACAGAGTCAGTGGAATCCGTTCAGTGAATGAAGCCAAATGAATGGAAAAAAAGAGAATTGCCTGTCACTGCATTTCTCCAAGTTGGCTCTCAGTGGGAGCATACTATATAGCAAATAAAATGGCAAACAATTGTTCGTAGCAATAAATGAGCCATTCATTGTGCCTTTTGGAATACGATGGATGGAGTTTTTTGTACCATCCACACCCCAGCTGCACTCTTTATCAATTCCTCCTTCATGAAAGTTGTGCTATTTGAGCATCTGTTCTGAACCAGTAGATAAACAAACCACTGTGGACCTCTTTGTACACATACCCATTGACAGACAATCCTATAAAGAGACAGCAATCCGATGACCTAGAGAATTGCACTCTCTGTGATAGGCAGCCCTACACCTACTTCACTACTTTTAATCTTCATACCTGATTAAACCAATCAGCTGAAGGGGTCTCTTGAGCTCTCTTTATAAATACCTTTCTTTAGGTAGCTCACCAGAAGCACAGAAGGTGACATAGATATGGTGCCACTTGTTGATACGGCAACACTCACACCTTCCTCGGTGACAAGCGGAGGGGAAGTATATCTACATGAAAAAGCTTTCCAGATGATAGGGTCATGTGGGTCTCTGCTGCTAAAGGATCTAATAACAGCTCCATAAATCAGGGCTGCATAACACCAGCATCAAAGTTTTCTTCTCTCTGCCCTTCGCAGCACTTGCAATCAGGTAAGGTCCTCTCCGTGCCTAACTGTCCTCACATCTTCAAGAATAAAGCAAAGCAAAACCTTTCAGAAGACATTTTAAGGACAGAACCATTTTTAAAAAGCATTACCCTAAGCTAATAATGTGGCATTTTGTTGCCCCAAGAGAATAAACTCGTGCTTTCTGAGAAATTAAAATAACAGTGTTTTGCATGGTATTCCTCCCTTACCTACACTCTCTGATGCTGACCAAAAAACAAACATTTCTGGGAAAAAAAAAAAGAATTATCTGCAATTACTATTTCAGTGCATGAACAATCAAACCAAAGCAAACCATCATGAGTCTCCTAATAACTGCAATGAAAATAATGACTTATTTCCTCAGTGATAATTATTGATTTCTAGAAGGCCTCTGATGACCATAGCATGGTGTTCATAACAAGCTTCACTCTGTTAACTCTCAACATGCTTTTAAAACCAAAAAGCCCTGATGAAATTCTCTGATTCTCATTTGAAATTGCACAGTTTTAATTTTATAGGGAAAGAGAGTACTTCAGCTATTCCACCTGGTAGGAACACTGACAGTTGGAAGTCCCCCTGGGGTACAATTTTGCCAGAAGAATATGCAGTATGATTTATATTCACTTGTAGGATGGCTGTCTTGGCCCAAGGTTAATATGCGTATCGCTCTGGGATCTCCAAACATGCTAAAATAATTCGGGTGCTGGTTGATCTAATTCTTCAATCAATTTTCAGCCTCATTGCTTCACTTTTATATAGCGATTGCCTAATGCCTCAGCATTAACTAATGACTAATTTAAAACCTGTCTGAGAGCTACACGCACTGTAACAAAGCTATAACAACCTATGGATTCAGGCACGTCAGAAGGACAACGCTCAGAATTGTCAAGAAAGTTGACGGCAACCTTCTCTCTCAGGAAACTAGCCCTGCCACCTGGGAGAAACTACTTGTCTGTATTCTGCCAAGACAGAGCCAAAGCCACATATTCCAGTGAACATATTTCTATCTGAAGAAGAATGGAAGCTGGTTCAGCACAATGCATTCAACAGAGGTAACTCACTTTCAGCCCGTAGACCTCAGCTGTAAAAAGAGCCCCTTCCATGAGTGAATTCCCACGGAATTGAAAGCGAGGAGGGAAACAGAACATCAAAAGTATTTAACATTTTTTAATGACTCCCCTAGCTATGTAAAGGAGGCTCAAAAGCACTGAACCCTTTAAATTCAAGCTACCCATCTTTTTAAAAGACAAACAAGCTGTGATTTGGTTATTTCTGATTTACTGTCTTTAAAATTGGGTTGTTACTTTTAGGAATGCTTTGAAATACATGAATGATAGGACAGGATGTTCTTAACAGTAATCCACATCACTCCTGGGGATAAGTTATTTTGCCTTTGACCTTCTAGTTCATCCATTTGGGAATCATCTTATAATCTCATAAAAGAGAGACACCTGTCTTAATATTCCAGAACTAAGGAGTTCTGCAAAATCCTTTCAAAGTACTAGTTGACCAGATTGATAAACTACTGATTTATCCCTCCAGATCAAGGTGGATTTATGACTAATTTCATGCTTGCAAATAATCTTTCAGACTGTTACACTCATTGTTCCCTGTATGCACAAACAAAAAAAAAAAGGAAAAGAAAAAAGATACTTGAGGCATTTGATGGGTACAATAGCCCCTCATGTTCGGCAGCTTGCATTCATTTAGATGCTTTCAACAGCTTTATGGAAGGGACAACAGTGCCACTGTCAGAATATATTTAAATTTTGGCTAGCAGCAATGCCTACTGTTAGTTTTTAATCTGCCACCGTGGTTATACAAGTTGTAGTGTCAAAGCAAAAAGAGATATAATTGTAAAGTACAGTTTCAAACTGAAATTAAAAAATCCTGATAAATTCAAGGTACTGTATCTTTCCAATGACAACTTGGCCCTTTGGGATCCTCTAGATTTTTTTTTATTCCTGTTTATACAGCTAGGTTTAAGACATCATAATAAAAAAGGCACTTAGCAATCATGCTGGTTTGCACAAGATAAAATTCCCAGAAAGAATACTTTTGCAGTTTTGGTGAGTTTCATTGCTCAGTTAAATTATAGCTTGTATTTGCATGCTAGAGCCTTGTCTTACGATGGATGACCTGAAGAGTGTACAAACCGAATAAATTAAATACTTTCTAAATAGAATAGTGTATTATAGTATGGATTTGTTCTGACTGATTTCAGATGGCAGATTCAATCCTAGTTTACAGGTATAAAAATGACCGTGTATCTTATAACATACCATTCCAAAAAAAGGGAGCAGAAGAGGTTCTGTTAACAGCTGTGTAACTTCTGAAATCTACTTGTAAGATGGGTAAAAAGCAGAGAGATGGTAAAAATTTGTCTTCTAGAAAATACAGATGAAGATTCTCATCCCGTATTATGATCTCCACTGTTCACCTGCCCAAATCACAGTACGTGGTCCATGCTGGGTCAATACAGTCATGCATCGTGTTGCTGCTATTTCACGGCAATAACAATAACAACACTGAAATGTAGATCCTGTAAATAACCACAGGTAAATGTGCTTCATTAAACTTATTAATTAATATTATTACCTTAGTAATGAAGTTTATCCTTTGCCTTATTAACTTAGTAATTAGCAATAGCATCTTAATGATTTTAAGGGGAATCTTCATTGGTGGCCCACAACTATTTTGTAATTATAGTCATGTTTTGGTCAATTGAGGTAATTTCAATTAATATACTTCATTAACTTAATAGCTACCCGTTAGCAGCCTGAGGGAGATACTCTGAATGAATCGGTAAGGCAGCTTTGAAATAAGGTCACAGTAAGTGTCCGGCATTTTCTTAATTAGATGCAATTTCAAGCCCATGTCCAGGCAAACCCTGGTACCCGGATGACCAGTTCAGTTATAACATACTACTGACATTTGTATTCTGAATTCAGATAAAGAAACTAGCAAGGTGGTAACTGTACGATAAGAGAGCGTGGCTTTATTTTTAAAATAGCTTGTAAGCAGGCTGGGGCCAAGGATTGCCTTCTGTTTTATACAGTACCTACCTAGCTCAGTGACCTCCCAATAAAAGTGATCCTAGGTGCTAGGAATCCCTAGGAATCCCTAGAGATACCTAGAAATAGGGAAAAAATAATGTAAGTGCAGAATAAAATGATAATGCCACTGGATACAGGTAGAATTTCCTATCACTGTTGTTTAATGAACTGATCTGATATTGCACAGGAAACAACCAAGTCCTATATAATTGTATTTAAAAGACATTACAGCTGCTGATGAATATATTCCCTTACTGTCCTCAGATTTTTCCTTCCTGCAAAGCTCACAGAAAACAGCAGCAGCACCATTTTATTTTTTCTTTAACATTATCAGAGATGATTAAATAAGATTGTGTCTACCTGTGGTTTGCTGTTTGAAGATCAAAATCCAAACCTTAGCCTAGGTATCCGTGTTGTGATAAGTCACATTATTCAGTACCTCAGTTACTTTCGTATTCCTCAACTAGAGGAGCATGTTTTTCTTCCAAACGTATTTTTAAGTCTTAGTCTCAAATCACAGACATGCTTGTGGCAAAGCAGATAGAAATTTGAAGACAAGAGGGAGGGAGAAAGCAAGGGAATGAGGAAGGATTAATTTCTGTAAGATGTTTATAGGAATTTGTCCTTACCTCCCTCATTTGCTTCCTAATTCTTCTTGTAGGGAATTAAGAGAAAGGAGGAGTGACCATGGAATACTGACTGGAAAAAACAAAGGTCAACATGGGCACTTAGTCTTTCCTGTGACTACAGAAGAGAGAAGGTGGTGCTGGAATGCAGGGTTTTAAAGGGCAGAGGGGCAGGACTCACTTGCTCGAGAGTAGAAGTAAAGAACACTAAAAATTTGCTTGCTTATAGTGAGAGAGAGAACTTGGAGCAACACAGAACTGTCTTGGAAGAGAAGGAAAAAAGGAGGCAAATATTGGAAAGGACTATGTTCCTTTTCAGCATCCTGGTAAGTAAC
This sequence comes from Ceryle rudis, assembly GCA_033439905.1. Classification (NCBI taxonomy): domain Eukaryota; kingdom Metazoa; phylum Chordata; class Aves; order Coraciiformes; family Cerylidae; genus Ceryle; species Ceryle rudis. The sequence continues at coordinate 65,472 of JAAGNO010009098.1, forward strand.
AATGGGTTTGGCACCATTAAATCTGGCCATTGAGTGCTTTGCAGGGGTTACCTGTGTTGGCACCTTATCCTGTGCTTTGCACGGAGAATACTGAGAATTCCCTTGAACTGTGGCCAATTGCAAACCGGCCAGGCAAGACTGGTCTGGTGCAGTCATTGGTGTACCCTTTCTTATTCTCCAAGTGGGGTCAATCACAAGGTGACCACGTTACCTCCCTGATCAAGCATGCACACTGCCTGGCTTTCCTATAAGCCAGGGCAAAGGATCAGGCAGCTTCACACCTCCCAGAAGTATTTATATGGCAGAGGGAAAGCCAACAAGGGAGGCGATCACAGTGTCACTGATCTGTTTACCAGGGGGCAAAGGTATGTGAGAGTCTGACACACCAGCGATTGTGGGAATGCTCACACCTCAGTGCCTTCCAAGAAAGTCACAAAGCATCCATGCACATAATAGCAAATGAGGTTCCAGCTCAGGGCTGCAGCACCAAGAACTGCAGGGGACTGTTTAATATTCAGTGAGCATATGCCTAAAAAGTCAGTTCACATGCTATCAGAATTTCAGCATCCTGCTGTGCATCAATGAACTTTGTTTAGGCATCATCAAGATCCATTTATATCGTGGATAAGAAATTTGGGAGGAAAACTGGTATATGATGCCAAGTGCAAAAGAAAAGTCAAAAGGCTGCTTTTCTGGGCATCTGTCAGGAAGATGCCTGAGCAGATTTTAAATAAAATGCCTCTGAGATTTTCTATCCATGTCCCAAATCTTCCTAGAGGAACTTCTGAAATTATTCAGGACACATAGGAATAATTTCTCTACATTTTAGAGACTTACGCAGGGGCTTTCAACATTTAATCCAGGCAAGCAGTGGATTAACTGCCTTCAGCTGAAAGCCTGCCAGCTGACAACCCATCCCCATGCACATGGCATTTGATGTCTGCCATTTTACTATTTTGACATTTTTGTGAGAGACATTGTCCTGAAAGGTCACCACTTGCTTCAGCAGTTGGCTGGCTGCCATTCAGGCTTGAGAAGCTTAGCTTCCCAGCTGTCATCAAAAATGACCATTTCCACAGCTAAATTTCAGGGAAGCTATGAATTTCTGACTGTACATGAGGGAAAAAGGAGACAGGAGGAAGGAAAGAGAAGTTCCAAAATCACCTTTCACTTGCTACAATGAAGACAGGCGTTTCTACAAATACATCTGTAAGATTTTAAATTATTCTAAAAATTATTCTAATTATTCTTTAAATTATTCTAAATTATTTCAAAAGCAGCTTATAAACAACAGATGGACCAAACATACCTGTGTTACAGCAGCGTTACCAAGGGGGTTATACCATGAATATGTTTAGCCCTCTACGTGCAGACACTCAACATATATAATTTCTCCCTAGTCACTTTAAGGAAGTCACCTGTTAACTGTGGTAATGATATTTCCACATGGCTCAAAAAGCTTACAGTGCCACACTGGTCCCTAAGAAATAACAAAACCTGTGAATAAAGCAAGAAATGTGATGTGGCAATGCAAACAAGCCACCTATAGACTGCATTTCTTGTGCAATTATCTGACATTTGTACCCGATCCTGATCACAGGCCATTTTCAATAGGCAGATTTCATAGCAGAGTAAGAATTCATTAGCTATAAACTCAGTAGGACAATAGCACTACAGAAGCTTTGACTTAGAAAGGAGAATAAAAACCAAAATGCTGGGTTTTTTCAGTGCTATGAGACCAAAACCCATCAATAAACACCAACTCTCTTCCTTCGAGAGTCACCGCAAAACAGAAACCTCAACTCCGCTGCTTCCCAACCACCTTGCTATCCTGCCTTCATGCCACACAGCAGATAAAGATCATCTTCATGTACAGACAGAGTGAGATTGGTGAAAAACATGCATTGCTCACCGTGCTATGTTCATTGTTATCGGGTCAGATGCAGACTTACTGGTGCCCCTGCTGATGATTATTTGTTTGCACTTCTGATAATAAGATACCGCCGAGTTTCTTAATGAGAAGTCCAGGTCCACATTTATGGATTTTTAAAGAAAAGATTCCAGGTGAAGAATACTATGGCAGATTTCTCTCCTCACAAGCTGTCTGTCTATTACTGCTGAAGTATCTCTCTCACAGTCTATCTAATGTCATCTAATCTAAGCAGAAAACCACCCTAGAAGCACCTCCTGCATTTGCTTTGCTTCTCCCCTCACAGACACAAATGGCAAGCAGACGTCCCAAAAATCAACAAACACAACTGCAAACTATTTGTCTGGAAAGCTTTCATGCATCCCTTTCCCGCAGTAGCTCTCCCAGCGAAAGCCCAAACAATAGTGCAGAGAAGCTTTCCCTGTCAGGATGTTTTCAGCTTTCATCTCTTGCTTTTTCAAGCAGAACACTGAGGTAGAAACCCTAATTAGCAATCTGAAAGCACCACACAGACAAGGAATACTTACATTTGCAACTGCGTTTGTGATATTTGCGCACTGATCCAGCGACTGGTGATTACAAATAAGAGAAAGAGCTTTCTAGGCTGCCTTTCAAGCTTCGCAGCAGTGAAAAGAAGGCTGTTATCTGAAAGCTACTAATTTTCTATATGCTGCGCTCTACTTGCTTCCCATGTGCATACAACACAGCTGCCAGATTTAATAACCATGTCAGCCTGCTTTCCCCATAAAGCAGCAGAGAGATGACAGGAGGAAGATGAAGTAGCCAGTGCGTTAATCTGCAGTTATGGCTGCACTAAGCCTTGAGTGAATGTCACCATTTTATTGCCCTTGAAGAAAAAAATGAAACAAATCGACACTATTCATGAAAAAAACGCGCAAAGGATTTCAGAAACATTAATCCATACTTGCCCCAGTGACATTAAAGTATATTGAAGAAATTTCTCCTTTTTTTTTTTTCCTCAGTTAATAAATCCTAGGACTTTAGTTAATTCCTTTTTACTTCATCCTGATCTTTCAGAATACACTTTTTTTTTCTAGCAGAGCATGCTTGTACCCCCAAAGGAAAAAACAAGCAAACATTAACTGACAAATTAGTTGAGCTTCACTCCTCTCCAGAAGGAAATATTTCCATACCTGTCTGTCTTTGCTGACTTCTTTCAGGGGGAAGAAAGAAAACAAAAGGGAGGAGGGGAATTCTCATTTACCATTTAAATTCTCCCACGCACAGTGGTTCCTAGAGCACTGGACTTTAGTATCTGATGCGGTCAGTTCACTGCCAAGGTGGAGCATTGCCGTACCTCCAAGTGCAAAACCAGTTCCACGTGAGAGAAGGGTGGCCAGAGTTTACATGACAAGAGAAGGTGCCAGTCACGCAAGCAAAAAAAAAAAAACCACAACAAACTAAAAATAAACCCAGAAACGTTCGGTTGAATTTGCAACAGCGCGGGGATGCCGCAGAGATCATACGACATCTGGGCGCATCTTTTTCTCTCGCTCATTTATATTCCCTTCACTTCCCTTGGAGGCACCTGTCTCAGTGGGGAGTGGTTTCTGTGGAAACTACGGAGGGTCGGTTTTCCCCTCGGAGAAACTGTTACCGTGGCAACCTTACATAATGTATATGGCCTAGATTCTTCTTTAAAATAATCTAACACTGAAATTCTCATTATAAAATTAGAGCTTATCTGCCGGGGGTGGGTGTGAGGGCAATAAATGTAGTTATTTTAAAATTGCATTAGAAACGTAGGATGAAAAAACCCAGATGGTATTATCAATTAGAGTGTAGGTGGCACTGTCATTGTGTCACTCACAAAGACAAAATAATTTGTAAATTCCAGTAAACAAGGTCTATTATTTAGCATGTGTGGGATGCAAGGACGAAGGGAAGCATTTACTTGACGTCATGGTTCAATATAGCAATCAATATCCCATAATACAAAGTGGAGATTTTTCTGTGCTTTTATTCTACCAGCAACCAGGACCTCACTTAATGACGTGAGCCCAAATGCTGCTTACATCTACCCCCATCAGAACTGAACTATCAGCTTCCAAGTCTCTACGTTACGAAAACATGCAATGTTCTAACTGGAGGAAGCGCCTGAAAGGAGCTGTACGAGTCGCTGGGGCATAGTGTGCAGTGGTGCAGAAGCAGAAGAGGCACACTGCTGTTCATATGACTTTCCTCTCAGCTCAGAAGAGACAAACCTACCCACAGCTGTGGTGGGGAGGGCAGATCTGCCCGACCGTATCAGGAGGATGAGGAGGCTGGGGCCCTGGGCAGGGTGAGGGTGCTTTGCCTCCTAAATCAGCAGCTGAAGACCTGCTTGTGTTGGGAAACACATGAAGTGGTAGTCACATCAGAGATGTTTTGCGACCCCTGTGAAATGGGTAGGTAGATACTTTGAATAACCCTTTTATTGGTAATAGAAATAAAAAGTCCAGTGGTTAAGAAGGCAAAGCTACTTGTTTTAGCTCTACACAAAATCAGTGATTTCAGGTTGAAAAATATTGCTCAGGAAACTTTAGTAAAACCCTACCTCTGCAATATCTGCATTGTGAATCAGTGGACTGAGATCTCTCCTGAGCTGCCAATCTAGCAACTTTTATTAGGGGCAAAGGGGGTCTTGAGGTGGAACAAAGCAGGCAGGAAGCATTGCTTCAAACCCCACAGCTTTTCTGTTCTTTTCTTGTGTAGTGAAAACACTTTTATAAAGGAGACTCATGCTGCCTGAAGGTAAGGTGGTGTCTGGGATGTTGCTTCTCCTAGCAGATGTTCAAGAATCAAGACCAGGGTTTCACAAAAAACCTGCCAGTACCACAAGCAATGGGACATTCCCTGATACAAAATCCCTCAAAGGGATTTCCCTGTACTTGGAAAAGTTTGACTTTTAAATTAAAGAAGAATACTTCCATAAATTGCATTGAACACCCAAACCGACCTATACAGGAGATCTGCTCTGACAATCACACAGAGCAGTGTTTTGTCAGAGGCTGTGTGCACAGACCTTTTGTCTGTGAAACTCTAGTTATAACAGTTATGAAAACATTAAACATTATCTCTCTTTTACACAGAAAAACGAAGGAGATTCAGTGCATGGTGTTAACTACAACTGGACTTGAGAAAGTTCAGTACCACCAGGACACACCCTGCACCTTACACGGCTGAAACTCCTTTTTTTATCTCTTTTTTTATTTAATTTTTTTAATTTATCAAATATCACATTCCTAGTCAAAAATTACACAAGAGTCAGGCCTCTCTGACGTTTGATTTTTGAATCCCAGGGGTCTTGTGTTCTATCCACAGAACACAGCAACCACAATGTGTTACAAAAAAAATCTCTTGCCTTCTAAAGCTAAAAAAATGGAAAATAGAAAATATTTTCAACAAAACATCTACATCCACTTCTGAATTTAATTTATAGACAAAAATGCACAATAATTGGACCCTGTCTAGTGAAACACGGATTTAGTGGCCCTATGAAAGACAACATATTCAAAAGAAAAGCACTAAAATGAAAGGATTGCTTAAGCAGATCAGAAAGAGCTACGCTGTCACTCAAACTCATGTTGTTCTGCCATTTTGGCTATGTAAAACCTTGAACTTCAGAGAGTATATTACACAAAGACAGCAAGGGATGAAATGAGAAAATAATATTATAACAAAGTAAAGCAATGAAGTTAATCACTTCTTTAAATAAAAAAATGAAGCAAACATCTGACATAGAATGAGAAGGTTCAACTACTTTTCACAGCAGTGCCAACTGTCCCAACAGAAGAAAGGACAGCACAGCAAAAGCTGATGTGGTTACTTGGCTCCTGGGCTGAACTAAATACCATCTAGCCAGCTTAGTTGAAAGCAGCATGAACTTGGACCTGTCTCAATCTGTCCATCTAAATGTTCTGTGTGTATCCAATCCATGGACACTTGTGGCTTTCTCAAGCATAGGACAGGGTGTTTGGGCACCAACCTTGGGAGTGGTCATCTCAGTAGTATCAGTGTACTTTCGGTAAGATAACCTACAGCACTTAATTTTCTTACTTTAACCTCTTCCTTTAGCTGCCTGAGGATCCCAGGATACCCAGATTTCTGATCACCCTGTAAGGGACCTGGCTGAGATACTGCTGAGAAGGCAGTTAAGACTGACAAAAGAAAGATTTGTGTTCACAGCAGGACTCAGACACGCAGAGATGCAGCTGTAACCTGTGAACTCGATGTTAAGTTTCCTTCCAGCAAGGAGTTAGCTCACTTCAGGAGTCCAGGCTTCCCTTGACAGCCCAGGATCTGCAATAATGGTCTCTCAGTGACTACTCAGAAAAAATGTAATTGAGCTGTTATGACCTGGACATTGTTTGGCACATGTCACTGAACATGACAGCAACTCTGCAGCCTACCATACAGCTGAGAAAGGCAGACTTCCAGTGGTTATTTAAAATGGCATCCACCCATTCCAGCAGTATTTATTATATGTTTCCCACATCTTTTCCCATGGCATTACATCAAGCCTATGAAAAAATGTATTAGCAACACACTATTACACATGGCTTTGCTCAGAGATAAAGAGGAGTGTCAATAGAAACCCTTTGTAAAATACTGCATTACTTATTCCAAAAGAATCTCCAGTTGACACACCACCCCACTTAACTCCATGCTAGGCTTTTACATAGACAAGCTACTTCTGCTTCCAGGATATTGACTGCTCATCAGATTTACACTGCTTTTGATACTGTAGTCTCTTTCCTCCCATGGTCTTATTATAAAGAGAAAAAAAATCCTCCTTTCTATCAGCTTGGATTGACATGCATTTGATGAGGGAAAAAAAATCTTTACAGTAAACAGAGAGACAGATTCACAAAGAGGCACAGGCAGGGGTGTCAGTTCCTAACCACAAGGTGCCTTGTAGTCTGCAGATCCCCCTGCCAAGAGTTCTGTGCTGAAGCAATCCACAGGAATGATACCCACAAAAGCCAGAAAGTTAGCACAGAGCTGCCTAACTTAGCTACCATGAAATGCTAAGATCTTAAACTCTCTCCATGGACTTGGTATCTCCATCTGGGCTGCAGGAAAATGCCCATCTCCAACCAGAATTCACATATACCCATTCTCTTGAGTGATCTTACCCTTCTCACAAAAGCTGACTGGAGAAGAGATGAGAGGCAAATACAGTACTCAGGAGATGACAGACTGGGGCTTAAATCTCCTAGCAGCCAGATGAAATTTAACCAACATTGCCTTGTTTAATTGTACCTTTTTAGGTTATTCTAGGGTAGGAACCCTCCTGAAGCTGCTGTCCTGGTATTACTACATAGCAAAGTGAGAGAACAAAGACCTCTACATAGCCTAGTAGTCAGACTGTTGTTTAAGGCACTAACCTTGTCCAATCTCTGCTTCAGTAATTGGCTTCTCATCAGGAGTAGAACCAGGTTTCTGCATCCCTGATGGCAAGAGATATTTTGTTGGGATTCAACAGGCACTTCCTGAGCTCTGCCAGTCTAACCACTCCTGAGAGGAAAGGCACAGAGCGTGTTTCTGTGATGGTCCTGACACGTCTGGCACGAGGCAGATGGACAGTTGCTCAGCCCTTGCTGCTCTTTAGCATCTCCAGACACCTGGGTTACGTGACAGGTTTCTAAGACCTACATTTCTGCCTGAAGTGTTTAAGGTGGCCATGTCTACAGTGTGTGAGCAGGGTCACCTGAGCTGTCAGGGATCTGCATACTGACTCAAACCAGAAATGCTGGGGAGTTCAGTGCAGAACACACAATCTGACTCAGCGCACGGTCACTAAGCAGCCATAGCACCGTGCACAAGGCTGCACTCCACTGTGACTTTGCCAGATCAAGGGTTCCTGAACTCTACTCTACCCCAGAGAGTAGGCAGGCCCTACTTCTGGCCTCAGTTCCTGCATGGATCTTCCCTGAGTTCAACCAAGGAAATAGTCATTATGGGGATTAAAACTAATCTGATTCAATCTAGCCTAGAACACAGAGGAAACAGATCAAAGGTGGATTTCTGCCTGGGTTTCTCGTGGATTTCAGTTTTAGTTAATGCTCCCAACTGCAGGCCTACCGATCACTTTCCTTGGTTTAGAAGCAGAAATCATTGCCAAGGCTCTGGCAGCCAGGCTAGAAAATAGTGACAAATAGTGTAAGCTGATCTGGCAGGCTTCGTTAAGGGCAGATTAAACATTGACAGTCCCCAAGGATTTTGTGATATGATTGCGTGACATGGCCAACGAACCAGTCACTCCCTGGAGTGAGAAGCAGGAAGGATGTTCAACTGTTTGGAGAGAAGAACAGAGACTACTCTGTGAAATATGATGTTATGACAATGTAACATGCAAAGCACCATCTCTAAAGAAGGTGCTTCACCTCATATAAACCCTGGGAGTAGCTAAATACAAGTCTGTCTATTGCTAAGAGGGCTGAGCAATGTAGAAAAAAAAAATCAAGAGACCTGCAAAAGGCCAATGCAGGAACTCAACGGTCCATACCAGTCAGGCTGTCTTGCCTTTTTTTCCTATGTGAATTCCATAGCTCTCATCGTTTAAGACTATTTTTTCAAGAAATCTTTGAGAATAGTCCCATATTTACTAGATCAAGTATTAGTACATCAGAATGTCAGGAACTCTAAGTTGGCTCTGCTCGTGGCAAGGTTGTCTTGCACTTAAAACAGCCTATTAGTTTACTATCTACTTGTAACCTGATGATTTTCCTTCCTCTACATGGTGGTGGAGCTGTAAGTTTCTAATCATAAAGACTTCATGATAACATGTCCATTTTCTATCCCAAATACTCCAAATGTTTCCAGACAAAATAATTAATTACCTTTTGCTTTCCCGCTTCATCAAGTCAGCACAGAGACACTTTGTCGCCTGCTGTGACACCATTTGTGCCCTAGAAGTTCTGAACTGAAATGGATGTCTCCAGGCTCCAGGGACATGCAGAGGGAACTTTCCACAAACAGCCCTACTTACTTGGAATGCCTTATGTTTCTAAAATACCAGGAAACAAGTTTAAAACAGACAAACCAAAATTATCCACCAGGAGATTTATATTCCAATGTGACTAACACATTCAGCTAGTTAGACCTCCTTATGGCTTTACTTCCAATTTATAATGAATTGAGCAACTTCCTGGGCACGTGGGGGTTCCAACTGAAATGGAAATGAAGAAAGCCACTATTCAAAACACTTGTTAGCAATCTTTTCCAGCACTCCAGTCCAAATCAGCTATTGGAGTGGATTACTTATAATTTAGGAACCACACACTATGCCATGCCTGAAAAAATAAGCTCTCAGAGACAACCAGAATGTTGCAGAAGTCACTGTAAATTAAGACAAAGATTGTTGAAGAGGGAGGAAAGAGCTGCAATGATGTACATTAGCAGGCTTGTTTTACCTCCTTCAGATTCTGCAGAAGTCTTTCCATGCACAGAAAGCTCTTTGATTTCTAGAAGTGAGAGGGCTCTGGCTTGGTGAGAAGGAATCAAGGGTGTGAGCCTGGTTCTATCATCATTTTCCCTAGGTAACACAGAGATTTACTTAGACAGATCTCAGATAATCACTGTGCCTGGAACTAATCTGCTGGCTCTAGAAGTTGCAAACTTCCTCCTGCTCCCAAGCTGAGCCTGAAATCAAGGAACAGAAAACAAACCCTTGTTTTTACAGCATAATGCTCTCATATCCGCCCCAGAAACAGGCTTCGGCCTTGACCTGCACAGCTCTTTCAGCAATATATCTCACGGGACCCTTCAACCTGAAGCCAGAGAATTGGAAAACACCACTACTTGTTCTGCCTTCTCCAGATACAGTCCCGCTGCAGTATATGACACCTGTAAGGGAATCCTTGGTAGAAAAATGTGATGATGTTCGGCTTTCAACCACACCTTAGATCTTGAAAGCAAAATGTGAACAAAATACTGTGCTCACTGTTTTCTTTTGGCTATTTCTATGCTGGACCTGAGGCTCTTTCTCAGCTCCCTAGGGTTCCTAATTCTGGTGCAGAGGCTTAATCTGTTAGGACTAAGCACAATTTTTACAGGCACTGCAGTGCGGTGCAGAATTGGAATTCTTGAGGCAGATACTGCACACCTAAAAGCAGAATACTTGTATTCTAGGATCTCAGGTTGTTAGTATTATTTCTAATCAGATTCACAGCAGCATCTCCATGTGTACAGAGGCACCTGTTGTATCAATGAATGATACAAATGTTCCATCACAATCTTTGCATGCACTGCATGATGCAGCACTGTTCCTGCTTTCTCAGCTCAGATGCCGTATCACATGCATCCAAATATTTCTATGTTAGGAATATTGGATCCTAAATGATTCCGCTTCACTGAAGAATGTCATTTTGTGTAAAATACGTTTTCCAGGTTCTGCTACAATCAGCAGCATGCCCAAGCAAACAACTGCTCTCATTACAAATAAAATGGGATTGAAATCCTTTTGTTGACTTGAGGAAAAAGCAGATAGATAGTCCCTTTTGTTCAACATAAGGATCTTATTTGCTTTGTATTCCTAGAAAACAAAATGTGATTGGAATGGACCGCATTTTCCCGGGAACAGCCTGTCTTAAATCTCTGCTTGGGCAGTCTATGTGTGGTGATTTCTCTCCTTTTCAAAGAAACTCTAGTACTCTTTTTCCACAGAAGCACCACTTTCTTCCTATTAATTATTTGCACCTCACTATAAAATACTTTAAGATTAACATTATACTGATCAATAGTTAGGCCTAATTAAACTTGCTGCTTTAATTGGATTAACCGCTGTTTTTAGAGACTTTATTAAAAACATCAGAGGTGGTGAAAAGGACATTTTCATTTTGTGTTCTCTCAACCTCCTAAGCCTTTCATTAAGCCCTTCACTACAGATGTCCATCCTGGCACTGGGTGGCTTGATAGCTGCACTAGAGCCAGTTAAACCTGGCCATCATGGCTACACTCAGAATTACTGGCTACCAGAGAAGATCGTGGTCATAACCACTGCCTGACAAACAACCATTTGTTGCGATCTCATCTATGGATTCTCATCCTTCTTTCGTTGCCATATCCCTTCCTATAAATGCAAACAATGGATGCATAGCTATTGCTCTGTGGTGCTGGCCTGCCTGGAATAGAAATTGTACTACCATCTTTTGACTGTAAGGAGAACTACACTTTTAGAAAGTCTTCTGCATTAAGTCCCTGCAGGAAGCAAACTTCTTTAACTCAGTGAACAAAACATAAAAATCCACATCTATTTCATGTGTCTTACTAAACTGTTGGGCAGCAGCTTCACTATTACAGTTCCACGTTTCCTCTGGCATTTTCAGTCTGTATGACTACAGTGGTGCTCAGTTCTTCGGCAGAGCAGTGCAGATTGGGGTTGGTATTACTTACAGACTCTTTGATTGTCATATATATAGACCAATTCAGAAGTGATGGACAGTACCGCTTCTGAAACATACAGTGACGTATACAAAGTTATTTTGGTTCCTCAGGAGAAGGTGTCATACAGAATTATAATTAACTGTCCTTATTGGAAGTCACAGAATCATCTAGGTTGGAAAAGACCCTTGGGATCATCGTGTCCAACCATTCACCCTACTCTACAAGTTCTCCC
>JAAGNO010009099.1:67429-81765 GCA_033439905.1 Ceryle rudis
GCTTTTCATGGCTGGGATCACAAGGATATTCATGGCTGAGAGGGTATCCCTGCTCCTGCAGGAAAACTCAATTTATTAGTCTATCACTGGGAAAGCGAGGTGGGCTTTGCAATGGTAGCACAATGCTGCACAAGAAAAAGAGGTGGGGTTTGTTTTTTATTAAAAAAAAAAAAAAAGACCAAGAGGCAGCTGCAAGCGGCCTGGCCTGCTCACTGCAGGGCTGCAACAGCCTTGGAAATACAGGCACCCCTGTTAGCAGAGGAGTCTGGAGCAGGTTTGGGAATTTCTGTTAAATTAGGTTAATAAGGACCTTGCTCAGCAGTCGATAAGCCAGCCATGAAGAAGGTGTGGGAATTTGCCTTGAATCCCAGGGATGTGAAAACACCTGAGTTCCTCAAATGTTTTAACAGTTATCAGATCTGAACAGGTAAAATCCAGCAATGTGATCAGTTCTTGTCCTGCCAATCCATCTTCCAGTGGTGGCCATACAGTCTCGGTTTAGAATCACAGAATCGTTTTGGTTGGAGGAGATGTCGTAAGATCATAGATTCCAGCCATTAACCCAGCACTGCCAGGTGGGACTAAACCATGTCCCTCAGCACCACATCTACACAGCTTTGAAACCCCTCCAGGGATAGGGACTCCACCACTGCCCTGGGCAGCCTGGGCCAGCCCTTGACAACCTTTGCAGGGAAGACATTTTCCCTGATGTCCAACATAAACTTCCCCTGGCACAACTTGAGGCCATTTCCTCTTGTCCTATCACTTGTCACTGGCTGTTTGCAATATGAAAACTGTTCTTGGCTCACTGTTTTCCAGGCTGGATCAGGCAAAGTTTCTCATGTGCTGATTCTACCTGGATTAAGGGACCCTGCTCCGACAGCCTGGTCACCCACTGCCTTACCCTGGGAAAGCTCTGGCCTTCCCATCTCTCAGAGCTGCTCTTTGGGTCACCTCTGGGCCAGGGGGAAGGAGAGAGGGGCTGGTTTGCAGACTGGCTCCTTGCAGTCTCTGTGCACGAGCCCATCTGTGGGCGGTGGTGGGTCTGTTTGTTTGCAGTAAGCTTCTCTAATTGCCGGAGCATAGGAAGGGTGCTCCTTTATTACTGTGTGTATACATCAAAATAAATACATTAGTTCCATATAAACATTTAGTTGCTGAAAAGCCTCTAATTAAGAGTTCTCACCAGCAGGCATCCAATTACTTATCTTGGCAGCCTCTCCTGTCCTCTCCTCTTCAGCCGCTTGCTGAGTGTCCTGAAGGAGGGCTGGTCCCTGCAGCATGCTCTGAAGGGTGAGGGGGAGGAGGATGGTGTCTTCCCCACGCTGCTGGGGTGACACAGAGAAGACCTGTGCTCTTATGACTGGTCCCGTGTGCTCTCCCTAATCCTGTGACCAGGCTCCATGCACCTCTTGTGTGAGCCACAGGCTGTTATGTGAGGTTGGGAGGAGTCCTTGGAGGTTAATGCACCGTGCTGGCACGGCTGGCACACCTGAGAACCTCTGACATCCCACTGTGTTGTCAACCCTGCGTGCCAGAGTCACAAACTGGACCCTGAAGTCCCTCAGCATGCAATTGTCCTTTAAACAGCCTTCCTCCCCCCTTCCTCCCCCTGTCACTGAATCTTTGGTTTGTTTCATCTCAATCTGTCCTTTCAAAGACTAACCCCTGCAGAATGTTGCTGGTGGCAGCGTGTACTTTTTTGACATCCAGAAGCATGCTAGACCACTGAGCTGCCATTTGGAGAGATCAAATGATTCCCGTGGCTTTAAAATTATGACACTAGCCTTGAGGGCTGGAGGAAGTAGATAGTCATGAGCTGAAAGCTGCCCCTTTGAAGTTTGGGATTTCTGGAGATGTCATATTTTATACATATCACCAGCCAGGTTGCTTTTCATTTCATTCGAGTGTTATTGTCTAGGTTCTTAGAGAGCAAGGCCTTACTTCAAGGCAGAAGGGATGATGAGAAAGATGTATGAGCTCAGACACTTATGCATTATATATCCCTGTGAAAAATAATCATTCCTAATTTTAAGAAATAACAAAATGCTAACGCCTTGCAGGTTTATGCACAGCGCTTCTCTTCTGGGCCACTGTAAACTGAAAGATCCCTGATCTGTAGGTGGAAATCTGTTCTCGGTCTGGTTTGACTTGTGCCAAAGCTGAGCCAAGCCAGAGTTATCTTCCCAAAGCTGTGGAGTGGATTGACATCAAAACCTGTGCTCTTGGTCCAGGAGCTGCTTTGCTGTCCCCGTTTCATGGGGACAGTCACTGGAGGCAGCAGATACTTGCAAGGAAACCTCTCTGTGCTTTTTCTGGTGTGCACCCGGCCCCACCCCGAGCATCATTTCTTCATAGGGTTATTGCAAGGACTGCAAAAGCAAAATCATTTCAGCAAACTGAATGTCAAGTGCCCATCTGGACTGTGTTTTCCTATTGGGGTTGTCCTGACCCCTTGGTATCGCTCACATTAGAAGCTGGGGGACTGCCTGAGGGGTGTTTTGGGACATGATATGAGGTGGGATTTTGACATGACAGGTACAAATTGGGCAGGAAGAGCCTTTCACCTCCATAGAAGAAGAAGAAGACCCAAACCTACCTTTCACTTTTTTGTTTTTATCACTTTGTTTACTGCCTAATTAATCCTCAAAAAGTTCAGACAGGGTGTAAAATTGTCTAATGCAACCTATGAAAACCCACCCCTGTTTTGCTGCCTCTTGGCCATGGTGTTGCCATCCCTTTCGTGTTTTGGCATCAGACTGTTGAGGGACCTCCTCCCTGCATCATAATTTTTCCCATTTTGCACCTTTTCTCATGCTAGGGCACTTTTAAAGGAGCAATTATTTGTGTGCTTATGGTCAACTTTTGATGCTGTGTCCTGCAGCATCCATCCTTCCCATCTGCTGGGTCATCAGCCTTGGGCTTGCAGGATGTCACTGTGGGAATGGAGCCTCACATCCATCTAAAGTGGTAGATGCACCATCCCTGGAACCATTCCAGATGAGGTTGGCTGGGGGTCTGAGCAACCTGCTCTGGTTGCAGCTGCCCCTGCTCCCTGCAGGGGGGTTGAGCTGGATGGCCTTGAAAGGTCCCTTCCCACCCAAACCGTTCTGTGATCTAGTGCAAGCGCTGCTTGTCCAAAAGCACTCATTTCAAGGTGATGTGGCGTGACCCGAGCAACCTCCTGCTTCTCAAAATCTTTGCTTGATCAAGAAGTGGTCCTATTGCAACAAAGCAATCGGCTCTGCCTGCGTAACTATCGGCTTTAAAAAGCACTTTAGCCAAAAAGGACTAGCAAAACTAAATATTTTTTCCTTGCTGGCTGTGTCCAAAGAGCCCTCCGTGACCATGGTCCTTGCTGGTGGAGGCAGCAGCTCTGGCAGGTGAGCGAGCAGAACGAGCTGCAGCAGAGCGCTGTGCGGATTCGCTCCCACATACATCAATGTCTTGTGCCTGTGAGGAACTCTTGGACCAAAAAAAAAAAAAAAAAAAAATCCCCTCGCACACAGAGCAGTGACAGATCTGGATTGTCTGGAGAAGATGAAATAATTTATAAGCTTCTGTTTAATGTTCCTGTTTCGTGGTTTATGTTGGTTTTTTTTTTTTCCCCCCTCTACAGCTGCCACCTCCCCACCTTCTGTCACTGTCGTCTAAATGAATTTACAAGGAAAAGAAAATAGTTCTCACTAATGTTCTCACACAAATGAAACATTAGCCAGAGAGACAAAAAGAAAATAATTGATTGTGAAAGCAAACCCCTTTGAGACAGTCTGAGCATTATCAGGAGCAGCCTGGGAGAGTAACTGGGGGGGCAAGGGAGCAAGGAGGAGGAGAACAACAAATGTAGCGTTTATGATAATTATCCACATTTTAATCCCTGTTTCCAACCAAGCATTCACTTCCTTTAATTAGTTCTCGATTAGAATGAGATTATCTAATAAATTGTACAAATAAAGAGCGGGTTATCTTTGCAGTGTTCCTGCACACCAAGTTCTGAATGGATGGGGACGCAGGGACAGGGTTTGAGAGGGGCGAGAGCACGGAAAAAAAACCTTGCTTTCCTTTTCCCTCATTCCCTCAGCTGCAAATATTGGCTGTTGCTGGTGTTAGCAATGCGGCCAGTGAAGGAAATCTGTAATTAAACTGAATTAGTATGTACCTGCAAGTTTTACATGCACAGACACAAAGAAGGTTCCTGCTTGGAGTGTTTCCAGTATGATTTGCAGGGAAGGGGGGAAAGAACAAATAAAACCCTTCTATTTTATTTCAAAAGTACTTTGGTGAAGTTGGTTCTGATTTTTTTTTATCATGCTGTGCGTTTAGAGTGTGGAATTTGGGGTTTCTGAGAGGCTGGTTGAGCAGGACTTCCTTAGTTTACCAGGTGATCTTAGGAAAGGGCATGTTCAGAGAATCACAGACTGGTTTGGGTGGGAAGGGACCTTTCAAGGCCATCTGGTCCAACCCCCCTGCAGGGAGCAGGGGCAGCTGCAACCAGAGCAGGTTGCTCAGAGCCCTGGCCAACCTGACCTGGAATGGTTCCAGGGATGGGACACCTACCATCTCTCTGGGCAATTGGTTCCAGTCAGCTGATGCCCAGAAGTGTGTGGTGCTTCCCCATTATTTATGGGGGGGAAAGCACAACAGCTTTCATGGATGTGGTGACATCCTGAGCACCTGCAATAGGACAAATGCATCTCTGCCATGGTTTCTGTAGTAGGTGTTTCCACTCCTTATCTCTCTAGTTGGCTTGAAACTCAGATGCTAGAGTTTCTGCTGGCCCCTGCAAAGCGCTGAGCCAGCTCTCAGCATCCCAGTGCCTGTAAATTGTGCTAGGTGGATGTTAAAAGTTAGTCGGGACTTCTGCTCTTAGTTGTACATCTTGCCCAAGTGCAAAACCAAAGTTGTGGTGACAGGTTAATTTCCAGACCCTCATTAGCTTCTCTTGTCAACTCTGCACTGTTTCATGAGGTTTTCAGAGCTCATGGGACATGTGTTACGGTAGGAGTTGTCACACTTGCCCTTTGCACGTGGTTGGGTGGTGGTGGTGGTGTCTGAGGTGTGTAGGTGTTCACTGGCTGTTCAGACAAGACTTCTGGCAGACAGAGTCAGGTCTAACACCCTTTGCCGTATTGGTCCAGCTGCTTTGAGTGGCATTTCAAAAACTCAGTGTGACCCCTTCTTGCTGATCTAGTAGGGAGCTGCATTTTTGACTCTTATCTATGAAGTATGAGGCAGAAGTAGAGCCAGATACTGAACTCTTTAAGATTCTTGGGAAGTTTCTCAACTTCTTTGGGCAGCACGTGTTTTCCAGAACTGTATCTGAGTCACGCCTGGCGTGGGCATTTATGAGAAGGCAGAGTGCCTTGCTGCGCTTACTGTCCAATTCAGCTGTGTGGGTTTGAAGGTGGAATCCATCACGTTTGTGACTAGGAGGCTCTGGGATGCCTTTGTTGGGAAAAAGTAGATTGTGCCGTCACACTGTGGGCTGGCTCCACCCTTTATAATGATTTTTTTTTTTTTAGACCCATGGTTGAGCAGTCAATAGTTTTGTTGTCTGGTTTCAATCCAACTTGACAAGGGAGTAGAGATCTTGAAGATACCGAGATTGTGCTTTCTCCTGCCAGCCCAGATAAATCAGTCTGTGGCACCCTCTGACATTCATCTCTTTGTGCTATTGCCTCTCAAACAGACTGATCGTTGGGTGGTGTCCTGCAACGTAGTCTTGCTGGACCGAAGGAATTTTGTCAGCACCTTGTGGCGTCTTGCGCAATACGACCCAAGTTTGTCAGAACTGTGGTGTCATATAAAATAAAGGGGAAGAAGCAGGAGGGAGAGGTTGGGCAGTGCCTTGCTGGGTTTGTCAGGGTGTGTATTTCAGTCAAGGACGCGTCCTGCTTGCCTAGCTGCCCAAAGTGACCTCCCTATTGATCGAGGCAGTCGATAGGCAGCTACTTAAGAATAAAGTTCCATTTTCTTATTTCTTCTTCTTCACTTTAATTATCTAAGATAGATAAGCAGCTGCAGGCCAATTAGAAAACAATTACCTGCTGTAATCAATGCTGGCGTGGAAAAAGGGGGTGGGCAAGCGTAAAAGCAGAAGAAATGCCTTAAAACAGAGCTGAGGTAACACTATACGCGACTCCATCCTTGAAAGCTCTTTGTCTTAACTTTCCCAAGGTAAAGAGCCAGAAAGACGAGTGCAGCGAGGAGCTTCCAGACAGGAACGTGCCAAATGGGATGAAAAGAGTCTGGGAACTCATTGCACTCCCCCAGAAAGGGGTGAGTTAAGGAGTTTGGGACAAGGAGGGGGACAACAGCCCTCTGATTATTTATTATTATGATTACTATTTTTTTTTTTTAGCAAATTCCTCTGTTTTCCTGCACTATCTTCATCCGGGAGAAAATAATCCTGATTTTATATGGATGGTAATGGGCTCTGCACTGGGTATTACCACTCGCCAGTGAGATCTCACCATTATAATAGGTAGCCGGATGAAAATATCAACTCGGTTCTCAATGGCAGTCGAAGGAAGCCAATCAAATGATAGGAATTACCAGAAAAGCAAAGAACAAACCTGCAAACAAGATTATGCTGTGATAGAGGGTGCGTCCATGTCAGGAGTGCTGCGCGCAGCTCTGGCCTGCCATCCACTCAGGCAGGAGATGGGGAAAGAAAGGCTCAGGGAGAGGGAAAGATGATTGTGGTATGGAAATGTTTCTTCTAAAGGCTGGCTCAATAGGATAGGATTCAGAGGTAATGAATAGATATGAGTAGGGGCTGCTTTTTGCAGCCACTTGTGGATATCAAATAAACTTGTGGATATCAAATAACACTTGAGAGAGAACATCTGAGGTGAACTGAAGAAGACTTTTTCTAACATAGAGCCATTTAGGTTGGAGAAGACCTTCAAGATCTAGTCTACGTGTTAACCCAGCACTGCTGGGTCACCACTAAACCATGGCCCTCAGCACCACATCTACACGGCTTTGAAACCCCTCCAGGGCTCGGGACTCCACCACTGCCCTGGGCAGCCTGGGCCAGGCCTTGACAACCCTTGCAGGGAAGAAAGTTCTCCTAATGTCCAGCATGATAAGTACCTAAGCTGTAAACCTTTAAAGATGTTCAACTGCTGCTCAACATGCAACTGAAGGGCTCTAGGGAGTGATGTAACCCAGCTGCATCCTGGTGTCCCTATCCTCTGTTTTATCTGCCAATATCCCGTGGACAGGGCCACCCCCAGCACTGGTGTATTGCCACCAGGGTGGCAGGGCCCTGCTTTTGGGTACAATCTTTATGTGCCACCCAAGCAAGACTTTAGCACCCAAGAAAGAGATTTTCTTCCTTCACAGTCCAGTTCTGGCAAGGCTGTGGTATTTCTCTGACGTCACTGTCTGTCGCAGTGGCGATGACTCAACTGTCACCATCTCAGCGCTACGACCTCACTGCCAGCACTCAAAAAGGAAAATCACATCAAGTGAGAGAGGGCAAACCCTGGTTTAAACAGCGATTAACAGCATTTTATTCTGTTAGCCTTCAATTATCGGTCTCCTTGCGGCTGGAAATGTGCACCCCAGCACCTTTCAGAAGTCAAGGAGATTTAACCCTCTAAAACTGCAATTAGAAGCAGGAAAAAACTACATTTTTGCCAGCCCAGGTTGTGTGTGCCTAGATGTTTTCTGCTCTCAACCCTGCTCACTTCTCATGACAGATGGCCATCTGAAAGGTTTTGGCATTAAATCTATTGCCAAAGTCCATGAAATGCAGTGACTGAAACAGAAGATGGGATGACCAGTTGCTAGAAATAAACCATCCCTTAGAGTCCTGCAGACCCTACCCTGTGTGATAACATCCTCTGGAGACATGGGAATGATCCTAGAGTCTCCCTGTTCATAGCAGTTCCTCTTTGTCCTGCCAGCTTGCCTTATCGAAAGACATCACATGAACCATTCTGCTTCCTTTTTTCCCCTTGCCTACAGCTGGGAATGCCTGGAAGTTGTTACTTTCATAGGGATGTCACCAGAAAAATGCACCTTAAGAATGTACCTTCTCAGACTTGACAAGGACTAGGGAAACTGGGTGACCCGTGTCATTCTCCGATGTCAAACGAGCCCTGCTCCCAAATGATGGTGATTTCTGGTCTGTGTTTATGTGATAGGAAACAGGACAGCTGGAAAAACAAACAAAAACCAGCTGTGTGTTTCTGAGATAGGAACCTGGTGCACAATAGCTACCCTGATCCTCGTGCCTACTGGCAAGCACTTGTGCCATGTCATGGGACCTACAAAATGAGTTCATATTCAGTGTTGGGCACCTGGTTTAATTTGGGTGATGAGAGCCTCTCAGAGAAGTCTGAAACCTCTGAGCTGTGGGTGAATGTCTTGGAGAGGATGCTTCAGAAATTGGTGTGGGTCCAGGGTGTGCTCTTGGAGCCGTACCTGAGGATCCCATCCTGGTTGGCAGTGTGCTCTGTGGGACTGGGCTGGAGAGAATCCATCCTGGCTATTTCTGCATCCCAGCACCACTGGTGAGACCCCAAACTTCCCACAGCCTGGTGGAAAATAGTAATGGAGTCATTCCCCACACAGCTTAGCATCTGCTGAGGTCAAAACTGGTCAGGTAAGGGAAGCAAACGGGTGAGTTGGGAAAACAAAATGCCCCAGAATGAAGCCCATGGAGACTTTAAGGGCTGTGTTGGTGGTTCTGCAGAAGGACAGCATCAGCTCAGCTACACTGAAGTAGTTCCTTGCTACAAAACCCATAGGAGGAGGGGTAGTGGCTTTAAACTGAAAGAGGGTGTATTTCGATTAGATGTAAGGAAAAAGTGCGAGCGTGATGAGACACTGGAACAGGTTGCCCAGAGAAGCTGTGGATGCCCCATCCCTGGAAGCATTCAAGGCCAGGCTGGATGGGGCTTTGAGCAACCTGGTCTACTGGGAGGTGTCCCTGCCCATGACAGGCAGTTGGAACCAGGTGATCTTTAAGGTCCCTTCCAGCCCAAACCATTCTATGATCTTATTAATGTTTACAAGTATCTGAAGGGTGGGTGTCAAGTAGAAGGGGTCAGGCTCTTGTCAGCTGTGCCCTGTGATGTGACAAGAGGTAATGGTAGCAAGGTGAAATGCGGGAAGTTCCCCCTCAACATGAGTGAAAACTTCTTTACTGTGAGAGTGACAGAGCCTGGAACAGGCTGCCCAGGGAGGTTGTAGAGTCTCCTTCTCTGGAGACTTTCAAGACCCACCTGGATTTGTTCCTGTGTGGCCTGCCCTGGGTGATCCTGCGATGGCAGGGTGGTTGGATTCAATGGTCTTCAGAGGTTCCTTCCAACCCCCACCACTCTATGATTCTCTGATAATTCCTGCTTGCAGATGTGGGGGAACTGAGCTCTCCCCCACTTCCCTGGCAGGTGAGAAGCTCTTAGGGCACCTTTCTCCCCTCTGCCTGCTTTTCCTGCTGCCCCTGCCAGTGCAAGCACAGGTAAATAGCCGCTTGCTTGCCAAATAGCTCCATGTGAGCGGGAGGTGGACAAGCAAGACTGCACTGTCTGCAGTCCTTGAGAGCCTGAAATGAAAAGCTGTGCTGGGACTTCCCAGTGCTCATCAGCAAAAGAAGAGCGAAAGGTGAATTTTCTCTGCAGTCACCAGTTTGGTTCCTCCTCTCCTCATTGCCTGTCCCACGTTTCTCCAAGGAACTCATCCCACCTGGCTCTGAAGATGGAGGAAGCGATGCTAGGACCGGTGTTTTGCTTGGAAAGGCTGTTTGAGAATTAGTGAGAAATATCAGCGTTCTCCCTCCATGCTTAATGTCACTCTGATTGCCTCTGACGGCTGACAGTATTTCTGCTTCATTATATATGATGTGCAATAACAAAAGTTGGAGGTTTTTGGTGAATTATTAACTGCGCATAAGTGGTTTGCTCGTAATGAACCATCTACGCAGAGATCGCTAACTACAACGTCATTATCAGACCTCAGTGAATAATTCATAGCGAGTAATTGAATCATTTCAGTCCTTTCTGCCTCAATCGGACAGTGATTCATGATTTCTGAGAATTATTCTTAGAATGCTATAATGGCACCTATTTTACTCGGTGAGGTCAATCAGAAGTATTTGAAGTTTGGCTGTGGCGGGCAGATCTGTTCCTTGACCAGACAGGAACAGGCTTTTGTTACACCAACCTGAAAGAGGGTAGATAAAAATGATTATCTTTTGTTCCGACTTGCTGCTCTGAGCTCCGCTATTCTCGAACAGCTTTGCCGATGAAATTGGAGCGCTGAAATGTTGGCAGCAAGACCAACACGTGAACGCAGAGAACGTAGACACGGGCATGCGTTGTTTTCATCGTTTATCTCGTCCTAATAATTGCAAGCCCAGTGTTCACTGGGCTTGAAGCTCACAGGCTTGAAGCTCATCCTCGTCGTAGGTCTATGTGCGGAGCCCGGGGGTTCAAAGAGCTGTAGGAACAGAGGGGCAAGAAGAGGTTTCCCTCTCCCACGGAGCAGAACGATGCCAGCTCCGAGACAAGAAGAAAAAGCGGAATGTAAATGTGTCTCTCAGGCCTTTTGCTCGGAGAACTTTCTGATCTATTCCCCAATTTGCTTTCTTCCAAGAGCGCGCGCACTGCCTCCGCTTCCCCAAAACATATATGATCCATCACAATTTATAACCCCCGGTTCAGTGAGGAAGGGGCAGACAAATTCACCTCTATAAAAGCTTCTTTTCTTTTTTATTACAGTTAATACGCACTTTTCGCCTTGTGTAATGGAGCTTACGCTTTGAAAAAAAAGGGTTTGACATCTTCCTATTTTATATCTTATTTTTCTCTTGCTGCACACTGCGTCCCGCTCCATCCGCGTGAGCCGGGTAGAGTGATGGGGCAGTGACTGCAACTTTCTTTCTCTCTACCTTTCCTCAAGTGAGATGTGGCATCGGCGTTGCTGTTTTGCTCAAGCCTCTTTCTTGGCACCAGTATGTGACGTGTTTAGGTATTGCCCGTCTGGACAGAATTTCTTCCCTTCTTTCTAATCCAAGATGTCAACACTTTGCCAACTGCTGTGGACTCACCATGACTTCAATGTTTAGGGCTCATTTTGCTGGTGAGAAACATCCTGTAGATGATGAGAGGTCTCTTTTGGGGGGGGGGAGGGGGGAAGTCATGTGACTCTTGACATCACCTTCACATGCTGATCTGCTCCCACAGATTTACAGGATGGTAGGGGGTTGGAAGGGACCTCTGGAGATCACCTCATCCAACCTCCCTGCTCCAGCAGCTTCGGTCAGGTTGCCCAGGATCGCATTCAGGTGGCTTTGGAATCTCTGCAGAGGAGGAGACTCTACAATCTTTCTGGGCAGCCTGGGCCAGGCTCTGCCACCCTCACAGCAAACAAGTTTTTTTTCTCCTGTTCAGATGGAACCTCCTGGGTTCCAGTTTGTGCCTGTTGCCCCTTGTCCTGTCACTGGGCACCACTGAAAAGAGTCTGGCCCCATTGTCTTGACCCTCACCCTTTAGCAATTGATCAGCATTGATCAGATACCCTTCCCAGTCTTCTCCAGGCTAAACAGCCCCAGGGCTCTTGGCCTTTCCTCAGCACAGAGATGCTCCAGTCCCCTCAGCATCTTCACAGCCTCTGCTGGTCTCTCCAGTAGTTCCTCATCTTGAACTGGGGAGCCCAGAACTGGACACAGTACTCCATCTGTGACCTCCCTAGGGCAGAGCCGAGGGGGAGGAGAACCTCCCTCAACCTGCTGATCATGCTGTTCTTCATGTTCCCCAGGATACTATTGGCCTTCTTGGCCATGAGGGCACACTGCTGGCTCATGGGTGATGTATTGTGCACCAGGACTCCTCAGTCCTCCTCTTTTTTACTGCTTACCAGCAGGTGTGTCCCTAACCTGTACTGGTGCCTGTACACCCAGACCAGGTCCCATTGGTCCCTTGACAGTTACAGTGGGTATAGCCTAGTGCTCTGTGGGAAGGGATGTTGGGGTGTGAAGCTGCTAAGAAGCAGCCATGGGGATGTGTCCCTGCCTAGGGCAGGGGACAGGCCCAGTGCATCCTCCCCAGTGAGGTACCTTGCTCTTCAGCATCACCACGTCCTTCCCCCCCACTGTCTCCCCTCCTTTCCCCATGCTTTCCTTCATCCACCTCCAACCCATTTATTCCCAAAGGGGCTGCAGAGCCTCCCTCCAGCTGGGCTCCTGCAGTGAAGGAACAGTCTCCTTTGACTTTGGCGTGTTAGACTGTAAAAGAGCTGACCCCACCAGGGATCAGGCTTGACCCCAAACTGTTAAAGAAAAATGCAGACAATCCTGTAGCCCCATCCTCCCTCCTTCTGTGCCCTCCCTCCTCCTTTGCAGGACCCAGAAATGCTGCTGCTGACTCTGGCAGCCCACAGCCCTGCTTGCCCGTCAGGTCTTTGATGATTTAGTGTATGAAAAGGGATGATGAGGAGCTTGAGAGACACACAGAATGATTTTTAGAAAGGAATGTTGCTGTCACTATTACAGCAAGCTTCACAGGCAAACCTTTTTTTGTTATTTTGCTCACAAAAAAAAAAAAAAAAACCCAATTGAAAAAAGGAAGAGGCAGAAGCCCTGTCTGCTTTGGTTTCCCCCTCCCCTGCGGGGAAAGCACAACACATCATCCTCACCTTTCTTCTCCAGTGGATGTCTGTGTCTCTGTGTGATGATAAGGGGAATGGGCTGACAGTATTGGGGGTTTAACTGGGTCCAGGAGAGTTGGAGAACTGGAGGGAATTGGGTTTTTCTTTTCCAGGTGGCTTTGGGAATCTCTGACTTAAATAATAATAATAATAGCAGCAAAAGAGCTGCTATGTAGGTTTGCTGCAATGCTTTTAAGCAGAGAAGGTGACTTGCAGGGTGTTTGTTCGAGTGCTCAGCTGGAGCTTCGATAACCCAAGTTTAGGGAAGTAGGAGGGGAAGGAAACAGTAAAACACGAGTTTTATCTTCTTTTATTACTTGACATGGAAAAATCCTGGTGTGTCAGCACCTCCTGAAGTCCCTGCAGTGCTGGTGGAACATGAGATCTGCTTTGAAACCAACTGGATGGGACCTAGAAAGGAGGCTGTGAGCCACGTGTGCCTGGAGCATTGGGAAATGTCCGCTGCGTCTGACAGGTCCCTGGCCTACAGCCACAAAGGGGTTAAAGTAATGTTTTTCTCTTTGCTGTTCAAAAAAAAAAAAAAAATCACTGAAATTATGCTCTTTTTTTTTTTTTTTTGGAAATGAGCATTTTTGTCCCTTTCTTCTGGACCCTGCCAGGGCAGAAATCTCTAGGGAGGAGGAGAGTTGGGCTATGGGATACCCTGAGAAACAGTGGGGTTCAATGCCTGTGTGAGCAAGGAGTATACAACGGTCTTCCAGAGAAATCCCAGGGAAAATGCAGAGTTCCTACAGGAAAAAATGAAGGCAGAAGTCCCTGGGCAGGTGATTTAGGGCAGCAGCCCACCAGGTCTGGGCTAGTGCATGAGGAAGACCAAGCTCACGCAGCTTGGGCGTTTTTCTTCTGTCTGAAAGAAACAAACTGAAAGTCACTGACAAGTTGTGGAGCAAACACGTCTGACATTTCTTTTTCCTTTTGAGTAACAGATGTGAAATCTCATTGAAAATTGAGGAAGTTGATGTCAGCTCCGTATTAATGATGGAGCCCCGAGTACGATCAACTTAAATCTATGTCAAAAGGCTATAGTATGCTCTGTTGTTAATGCACGGTCTCTATTCTCTTTCCCTAGCATGTTTTCCTGCTAGACCATCCCCTCAAAAGTGGTACATCCAAGCTTCTCTTTCTGATTTTCACAGAATCCCAGCATGGTAGGGGTTGGAAGGGACCTCTGGAGATCATCTTGCCAACCTCTCTGCCCCAGCAGGGTGCCTGGGGTCACATGCAGGTGGGTTTGGAATCTCTCCAGAGGAGGAGACTCCACAGCCTCTCTGGGCAGCCTGGGCCAGGCTCTGACACCCTCACAGTAAAGAAGTTTTTTCCTCAGGTTCTGATGCATCAAATGTATCCCAATACTCGTGCTTGCAAGAAGCAAGCTCTATCTCCTGAGCTGGAAGATAGGGATGGAGATCAGAATAATCCCCTCACAATCCAGGGAATAGTAGTGAAAGACCTGCTAAGCCATAAGTCTATGGGGCCAGATGGGATCCACCAAAGGGTGCTGAGGGAGCTGGCGGAGGAACCTGCCGAGCCTCTCTCCATCATTTATCAGTAATCCTGGTCAGCTGGGGATATCCCAGGTGACTGGAGACTTGCCAACGTGACACCCATCTACAAGAAGGGCAGGAAGGAGGATCTGGGGAACTACAGGCCTGTCA
>JAAGNO010009099.1:81865-97590 GCA_033439905.1 Ceryle rudis
CCGGGAGGTGTTTAAAAACCGAGTGGGTGTAGCACTTGAGGCTCTGGTCTGAGGGGTGGATAGGTGTTAGGATGAAGGTTGGACTCGATGATCCTAGAGGTTCTTTCCGACCCTAATGATTCTATGATCTCCTGGACATCTCTGCAGTATTAGAGGGATTTTTTTTTTAATCCAAATCAACTCAAATAAGGCCCCCATCTCACATCACAAGAGGGGCAGATTCTCTGGGCACTGCATTAAACACTGAAATTATCAACTGCGTATTATATGGAGCATGTTGACATGAAAAAAACCAGGCTGTTTTCTTTTTTTTTTCCTTTTTTAGTAGAAAGAAATTGGGTGTGTGCACTCCTACGTGCTCCAGATTTGGGTACTGCATCCTTCTGAAAGGGATATGAGATGGAGAGTGTCTGGGGTATCAGTATGTAAATGAGCACTTTAATTATTGTGGTCTGATTGCTGATTTCCCATGTTTGGTGCTGCCGGAGCACTCGGATCTTATACGGATGTGGAGTTTCCTCAGGTCAGGTGGGCAGCTGGGGCCTCATAGCTGCTGCTGGCACAGCTGGTCATTGCATGGAAAATACCGAACCTGGGGTGGGAGATAGGAAGGAAAAAAAAGAAAAAGGTGACCGTGATTTTTGGTGCCGTAAGCTGAGGCTTTGAAGACTGCTCTTAAAAACTGTGATTGAGGCAGAGCAGAGATGCTCCTGGGAGCTCCAGGCTGACCCCTCCAGGCACTGCCTGCTTTCCTTGTGCCGCGAGCAGAGCGTTCTCGTGCCAGATACTGACCTGAGCTTCGGGCAGATGTCCTGCGCATCTTCCACGCCCCGGTCCCTGCCGCCTTGCCGGGAGCTGGGAAGCCCCTGGCTGTGCGAGGGCTTTGCCTTCTCATTATCTCATGGATCCCCCCGTCTGTGCTCTGGGCTTTTCACAGACCCCCATTATTTCCAATCCCCTTCACTTGTCAAAAGTAATTTGGCAACTTGTTATCGGTCAGACAAAACAGCTCAGGGCTCCGCTGGCCCCAGTGAGGGGCCCGGGTCCTTTCAAACTTTTATATCCCTCCCCTGTGCAGGCTGCCCTCTCTCTGGACAAAGCTGCTGAGCGAGCATGCGGCAGGCAGATCCCAGCCCCAATTAGCAGCCTTTGTGAAAGGGCAGGAATTTTAATTAGTCAAGCAGTCAATTATATCACTGGACACCCTTTGCCCTCTCTCCCCTTGCTCCCCTTCCTCTGCTCTGCAGCTATCTCCTCATCACCCCTGTCACCTTGCTGGCCGTGGGCAGAGCTGCCCACCCCTGCTCCAAGCTCCTGCCAGGGGTTAGCAGCTGCTGGTGGGACCCGGTGGTGGCTGGTGGGTTTGTCCCCTCTGCAGCACGACTGCATCCCTGACCTCCACTTGAACCAGGGCTTTGTGCCCTCCCAGAGGCAGGCTGAAAAAGAGAGAAATTGAGTAGGAAAGTGCTTGGGATTAGTGCGGCCAGAGGCTCGGGCTCGGATTTTCTCCATTGGATGTCAGGGAGAGGAATGGGACAGGGAGGTTTTGAGAGATGAGCCCCTCCTCCTTTACATATGTGGCTCTTGATGATCTGACTGTCAGGTCTCCTCTGAGCCAGGCATAGAAGATGGAGCACTGGCAAAACTTCCAGGCTACTAATACTGTTGCTTGCCTATAGGGGAGTAATCCCTCCACATCTGATCTGCTCTTTCTATTTTATTTGCTTCCTAAAATTGCTTCCTCTCCCACTCCTGCCCCACGCAGCTGGCAGCACTTGGGGCTTTGCTGCATCTCCAGCGTAGCTGAAGGGTTCTTCTACCCTCCACTGCCTCCTGACATAGTTGGACCATCAAATAGCTGTGCTAAACATGCTGGCCCTTGCTGTTGATAAAACTGTTCCTATGATTGGTGTTTACTAGAGTTTTGCTCTAAGTATTCCTCTTTTGTCGTAAGACTGGGCTACAGTGAGTCCTCAAATCTGCACAAAACCAGGTCCTGGATGTGCTTTACTAGGTAACGTATCAGCTGATACCAGGACTTCGGGAATAGATGAGTTCCCGTGCAGTTGTTCCCAAATTTTGGTCACAGAAGCTGTCCCAGTTCTCTTCTGCACAACAGATGCCTTTTCCTGGGGCATGAAGCAGCTCGGTTGTCCATCTGTCCATCCATCCTGCCTTTACCCCGCAGTGGGATCTAACTGCATCTTAAGCAATGCATTAAAGACTGAGCCTGTGTAAAGCTGAACCCCTGACCTTTCAGTGCAGAGGTGCGAGAGGTGGTAATTGAGTCATAGTGACACATGCTGGTTATCTCCTGTAGTAATTACCAGGCGATTAGCAGCGTCTGGGCTGTGGGAGGGAGAAGTCCTCTCCCACAAGTCGCAAGCTCTGGGTTTTGCGAGCAGAGACGTGTGGCGGTGCCGCGCAGGGACGCACGTGCAGATGTTACGGTACATGCAGGCAATTACCCTGGGCACCTTGTTTCCCTCTGCAGGGGCTATTCTATGTCTGTGGTGGCAGTGGGATGATCGGGAGCTGATGATACACGATGGAGAATAGATTCTGAAACCATCTGTCTGTACCAAGCGTGATATGGGTAACATCTGGTGGGCACATGTAAAAATTGGATTACGAGCAAGAGAAAAAAGAGTGACTGTGGGGAACAACATCTTGCCATCCAGCCTTAATCCCCCTCCTCCCCTTATTCGCTAAATATTCGCTAAATCAGATGTTCTCAGGTTGTGAGTCAAAGCATTTTTCTCTGTGTGTCAAATATATAAAATTTAATAGCTGGGTGTTTTAATTGCTCCAAGCAGAAGAAAAATAACTGTGTCCGTTTTCACTTAAAATGGGGAAAAAGGGGGAAATGAGGTTGGAGGAGAAGCCAAAGGCCATGAGGGAGATGGTGATTTGCTGCTGTTCATTCAGTGGCAAAGAGAAAGGGCCAACTCTCATGCCATGGCTACACTTGTTCTCCTGCATAAAATGCTACGTGGAAACTCAGGTGAGATTTCCTACCAGGAAAGAAAAACCCAAATACAAAGTGAACATATTCAGAAGAGAAGACTGTAGCTAGTCTTGGAGAAAACAGCCGATCCCTTGCTTCCCTGTCAAGTGTCTGTCTTGCTTTGATTGATCTCTGTGAGGAACAAAGGCTTGCCAGGCTGCCAAGCATCATGTACACTCTGGTTTGAGTTCCTCCATCTATTGTGAATGCAAGATCTGAGATGAACGTGTCTTGCTTGAGATTTAGCTGCATTCCTTCTGTGACCGTTGCTTTAAACTGTAAATATTCCAGGATTAGACCAAAGCTGGCAATTCTGTTACTCAAGCATGATGCAGAGCAGGACAGGCTTTGACTTTGAGGGGCTGTTAAAAGTAAATTGCCGTTTTTTTTCATTAAATCACATAGATGTGATTCACAGGGACGAGATATGGGCACCACGTTAACCACCTCCTTAGAAGGCTGGACACCACAACCACAAGAAAAGAGAGCACGGATATTTTCTGTCTCCCCTCCCCTTCTTCAGGGCAGAGATTACTCTAAATGGCTGTGGTGTGAGATTAGGATTGGCTTTTTTTACAACAGTTCAGCCTTCGCTTAGGATCCTAAATAACAGCCAAACTCTTCCGTAAGGACACCGTATCCAGCTGCTCTTAATGTTGCTGGGCTCACTTGAAAATACTGTCTGTAATGGCTGCAATTATGAATTGATGGCCTTAAATTCACCATCAGACCTAATGCCTGTTTTTTCTGTCTGGTTCTTGTTTCCATTCTGCCTTTTTGTTGGTGTTCCACAGCCACAATTATTTGTCATTAGTCATTAATCTTGAAAGCTTCGGCTTCCTTTTTTTTTTTTTTTTTTTTCCTTTTTCCCCAGGAACTGTTCCCTGATCCCTGGTTTTATTGTTCACTGTTTTCCATCACTCTTTTTCCTGCCTCAGTCTAATCAGTTTTGCACCGCTCTAAAAAGTTGTGTTGCTTTTTACTGTGTTTTGTTTGTTTTGGGTTTTGTTTGTTTGTTTGTTTGTTTTTGTTTGGTTTTGTTTTGTTTGGGTTTTTTTCCAATGAGGGAATAAAACAACGCGGTGAAGATGCCCAAGAGATGTGTGAGCAGCTGACGCTGTCTACACCTACAGGATGTTTATGCCCTGTTTACAGCCCAGCCCGCTGGGGAGCGGGCAGCATTGAAGCGTTTTTCATTACAGAAAACGGGTTTTTCTGGCTCATATGGCTAACTCAGGTTTTGACAGGGGCTGGGCATGACCCACACTCATCCCGCAGACCTCCCACTGTAACAGGAGAGCCTCCTTGGGGTCTTTTACTGGGGGGCCCCCAGCTGCTGCTGGTGCAGAGATGGTGTTCTCCCTGCAGACCCCAAATCTCATTAAAATGCCAGTGCAGGTGGGTTTTGGCCAGGATCCTGCTGGAAAATGATGGAATAATACAAGAGGGGCACAATCTATCAGACCTTTGACCAGCATCAGAGGCGAAAGCAAAGGTATAAAAGAATAAGGCCATGTCCGGAAGGGTGTAAAAGACCTCAAAAAACCCCTGAGGATGTTTAATTCAACACTGCTGTCTTTCCTTAGGGCAGCTGGGAGAGCTGTCTTGCCAGAGACAGGTGAGGATGGGTCCTTGCTGCAACGCGAGCCCATATTAAGGCAGTGTAGGCATATGCAGATACCACAGATGTGTGCTTCTTACAGCAGCAGTTAACACTTTTCCGATTGTTTGAATCCTTTGGCCAAAAAAAGGTCATGCTGGTGGGTTTTATGTTTCTATTGTAACCCTCCTCTGGCACTGGACATGATTTGGTGTGAGGAAATCTGTTGTATTTAATGTGCAAAGGGTTTTTGCTTACTGGTTGTGCACGTTTATAAGCAGCCACTGATAGATGCTGAGCGAGACATGGTACTTGGCAAGTGGGGAGTTGCACCTTGGAGCTGAATGGACCCTCTGCTGCCAGAGCAGCCAAACGTCTCCCAGCTCTTGTACTGTGCAGGAGAAAAGTGCCATTAATGAGGGGGCCACTGTGGTGGGTCACATCTTGTTTGCCTTCAGTCATCCAGGCAGTGTCTTGGTCCCTTGGTAAAGAGGAATGGTCCTATAGATTGTGTCCTACTCTGAGATCTCCATTTTCTTCATTCACCCTCTCTCACTCTGACAGTGTTTTTCACCACTTTGAAGTTCTTATCTTTCTTACTGGTGCCAGGTTTCCATTTTTGTAGCTTGCTGGGGTTTTTTTCCCCCCTTTGGATCCTGAGTCTTTCCAAAAAAAATGGCAGGGGCATTTAAGCTTCAGCTGCTGCTGGCCCCTCTGGTGCCTTCCAGATGGAGAGAGTCGGCGCTGGTCCCGGTTCTCCTTCCTCCATGTGCACACAGACTGGTAGGACAGAATAAAGAGGAGAGAGAGAGAGAGGCTGCAAAAGATGCTCAAGGCGAGAAGTAAGGGATTGTGCATCCATCCCATCAGCGTGAAGAAAGTACAAACGGCACCGGGGCAAAAAGAAGATGGTTAAATCAGGCGCATGTCTGACTCATGCGTGAGACATTTTGTCAAATGCAATCAATGATGGCAAGCCGTTTAATGTCCAATAGCTGAGCAATTGGGGGCTTTAATTAGAAAATTCACCACTGCACTGGCAGTAGGGCCCTCAGCAATAGGAGATGGGGAGGGAGGCAGAAGAGGAGAGGCTCTTGGCAGCAGAAAAGTTGATTTTGTTTGCTTGTTTGTAGTATTTTTTTCCCCCTTCCTCGGGTGTTTGTTCCACTGTCTGTCCCCTCCCCAGGGTGAGACCAAAGGCCCTTGTCATATGCAAATGGCCAGGGCTGTCTGGTTCTGGGTGGCCTTGATGGGACCAGACAGCATGAGCGTATTGCTAGATGGAGGGCAACACTTCCCGTCAGGTGCAGCATCGTTTCAACGATGGTTTGTCTTTGGCCATGTCACTTGGCATCTGCCCGGCCGTGCAGCGTGCTGGCAGAGGGTTGCCTCTGAAGCTGGGAAGGCAGAACAAGACCTGCTGGCGCAAAGGAGAGCAGGGGGACCTAGGAGGGAAGAGACCCTAGTGGGGAACAAATGGCACCGAAGCGGGAGCAAATTGGACATTTCGGGGAGAAAAAGTGGGATAAAAAAATATCACAAAAACAATATCTGATAAAACCAGAGAGTTGCAGAAAGGAGAGAACTTGTGATGTTTGGGAATAGCCTAAAATTCCGAGAGGGAAGACAATAGCATTGCGACATTTGGGGGCCAACTCCATTAAAGAGAGCGTTGATGAAATGTGCCTAAACCACATGTACGGCCTCTTTCTCTGCTATTGAGTGTAGGAAAATGATGGTTGGGAGGAAGAGGGAAGAAAAGGGTTATTTTTATTTAGTACTGTGGTACTAGAAGGGATCAAAAGCTGTGCCGAGTCTTCCCTGAAGCACTAAACATTTCTTCTGCCAGCCAAGTGCCCAGAACTTGGCAAGCCTTCATCGATTTGATCGCTATCCAGTAGTCAAATGCTGCTATGGAAATCTGCCAAATAGCTGATGACTGATCATTAGTATTGTTTAGAAGCGTGTTCGGCTTTTGGTGCTGGGTTAAAGCACGTAAGGAATGCGGAGGTGCCTTCCCTTCCAAAGCTGAGTTTAATGTTTCCCAGGGCACTGTAGCTCCCCCAACCCTGCATCTGCCTCTCTTTATGGAGAGGGAGGGTGAGAGTTGGGCTAGGCTATCAAAGCTGGTGAGGGTGGGGTTTTTTTTGGCTTGGTGACAAGTCCCCTTAGCTGCTGTGAAGTGGCTTCCTCCGTGTCCCTGCCTGTGGTCACCAAGGGTGCAAGTCCTTGGCGATTGCAACGGCAGCAACGCTGCGTGGAAATTTGACTTTGCCTTACAGGGAAATAAGTGGCCCAAGAGAAAGGACGGACAGTGACAGGCCCCTGAAGGGGACATCTCCAGCTAGGTGGTGTAGCAGACGTCCACTGTGTGGGCTCCTGCCTGTGTGCCTGCCCAAGGGTGAGAAGCTCTCTGCATAGGAGATATACCTTCTGCTCAGCAGCTTTCCACCCAGTTATTGCTGAGGGGAGGGTACAACACCTTTTTGACTCATTTCCCATTGGGACAGGCCCACTGAGGTTTTCTTTGCCCCTGTAGGTGAGGAGTGCTGGAGATGTCTGTCTGCTTCCTTTGCAATCATCTCCTCTAGCTACCAGTAGAAGAGAGTCACGGGCTGATGGTGGCAGAAGCAGATGGAGACCTCCCAGTCCAAAAAAGTTCCCTTGTTTTTTCTCTACTTGGTCCAGATATGTTGCCTGCTTTTGGAGACCTCTCAGCCCCATGGCCAGGCACTGCCTCCTGCTGCCACAGATGCTCCCAACCAGAGGACCCCAGTGTTCTTCCCAGGTGGTCAGATGGTGGGAGCGGGGTGACTTTGCAGAAGGGAAGTTCCCCTGATTCTTGGAGAGATGGGGAAGTATGTGTTGTCCCTCTGTGCTGAGGAAGGGAGGAGGAAGACCTGGATGTCTCTGAAAACCCTCCTTCCTTTTCTTACCCTGGCTGGATCAGATCAGCCTTCTAGGACAGTTGGTTTTCAAGCTCATGGAAGAGGAGAGCTGTATTTGACACAAGACTTGAAAAATGCTCACGTGTTCATAGCCCTACAATGAGCCAAATGTGGTAGTAGAGCTAAGAGGAAAGAAATCGGGCAAATGCTCTATTTTTCCATCTGAAAACTAGCTAAGATGGATTTGGAAGAGCCTGAGAGGGTGCAACAGAGGCAAAGTGGACATATTAAGACAAGGTAGCAAAGGCAACTCCTGAATTTCAGAACACAGTGCCTGCCCTTTCTTGCTACCCAGCAGAAATCAAAACAAAAACAAGCTGAAAAACTCTTTTCCAGCCTCATTTTCAAAGCCATCTCTGGCCTGGAAATAGCCCTGAAATGAGTTTGAGAAGTTAAGAGCCACGCAGCGAGGCTTAGGGAGGGCCTTGCTGCTGTGCGAGGACAGTTTGTTTGTGTGCAAAATGTATTATTACATATCTTGGGAAACAGATGACATTATATCGCTTTACATTCGTGCTATGTTTGCTTCAAGGCTCCAGTGTGATTGGTGGTGGTGGTGGGACCAAGAAAAGGTGAAAAATGGGTGTCAGGAGCCTGTGAAGAATGGAAATACCCACCCCCCCCCCCCTTTCTGGTACAGTATTGAATAGCTATTTGTATTACAGTGATTTCTTTTCTTTTTTCTATCTTTTTTGTAGTGTGCTGAGATAAAAAAACCCTCAAACTTTGTTTGCTAATGCCATGTTATTTTCTTTAATCAGGCTGAAGTACACCTTTAATAAATCTGCTTCCAAAATGAAAAAATACAAAGATGTGGCAGAAGAATATGTCAAAGGAAACCGATGATGTAGCAACTTAGAGCAGCACAATGTCCTCTCCCTGCCCTTTCCTACCACCCAACAACACAAGCAAGGGGCTGATATCTCTCAGAAAATCACAGGCTGTGGCATGCAAGTCTTTTCAGTTTTTCTATCTGGAGATCTACTCTCTCATGGAGTTGTTTTCTGATTTCTAGATGACCTGCCAAGAAACCAGGCCCTTGAGTAACAACACTGAAAAAAGACAGGCAGCAGTAGCAGTCGGTCTGCAAGGCTGGACCATCCAGGTGGTGAGGTGTGCATGGGGGGGACTGCTCAAGGGCATTGTATGGATGACAAGGAGGACTATTCTTAGCTCCTCAACTTGTCCCAAATCCACCCTGCTGTCCTTCCAGATGATGGCACTCACTGGTGCCAGCAAATATTTACTCATCCCCATTGCTGCTTCTTGTGCCAGGAGAGCAGTGATTGATGGATGCAAAAGATCAACACTGACTAGTGTGCATAAGGATGAGTATCTACATGTGCTTGGAGATGTTCTTAGGAGAGCTGAATTCAATGAGACTGACACCAGCCTCTTAAACAGGGTCATTCTGACCCCGGCAATGCTGGAATTTTGTCTTTATAGAATCATTTTGGTTGGAAAAGACATTTCAGATCATCATGTCCAGCCGTTAAGCCAGTACTACCAGTTCACCAGTAAACCATGTCCCTCAGCATCACATCTCCATGGCTTTGAAACCCCTCCAGAGATGGGGACTCTACCACTGCTCTGGGCAGCCTGGGCCAGACCTTGACAGCCCTTCTGGTGAAGAAACTCTTCCCAATGCCCAACCTAAACCTCCTCTGGTGCAATTTGAGGCCACTTCCTCTTGTCCTGTCACTTGTTCCTTGGGAGAAGAGACCGACCCCACCTGGCTCCAACCTCCTTCCAGGGAGTTGTTGAGAGTGAGAAGGTCTCCCCTGAGCCTCCTTTTCTCCAGACTGAACAACCTCGGGTCTCTCAGCTGCTCCTCACAAGACTTGTGCTCTAGACCCTTCATCAGCTCCGTTGCCCTTCTCTGGACACGCTCCAGCCCTTCAGTGTCCTTGGAGTGAGGGGCACAAACCTGAATCTAGGATCTGAGGAGCGGCCTCACCAGTGCCAAGTCCAAGGGGACACTCCCTGCCCTCGTCCTGCTGGCCACACTAGTGCTGATCTGAGCCAGAATGCTTGAGCATTTTCCTTTTCTTCTGCAGATACGTTAAGGAAGTGTAACCACAGCTTTATCGACAGGCTAAATTGTAGTACCCCAGCACCAGCAAACCAGGTCTCACCCTGACACAGCCCTGTTTTCCTCCAAAACCTATCTTTGCTTCTAAAACTGTCCTTTGGAGGAATGGAACTTCTTGGAAACAGGCTAAAATAAACCCTGGAAGCAGAGCAAGCCTCCCCAATTAGCAGATGCATGCCTGCAATGTGTCCAAACCCACCGCAGGTTGGCCAGGTCTCACTTTGGCAGTAAATACCAAAGATAAATCTGGGCTGAAGAATGTGAAACCTTCCCTGCTTGTGAGTATTTCCTTGGTGGCATTTGTGTGTGGAATGTCCTGTCGGCCACATGACTGCCCCACATTAGAGAGAAGGTCCTTTGCTTAGCCCTGGAGCCCTTTCTCCTTCCGCTTGGTCTGTCAGTGATGTCACTGTAATTACAAGTTTATGACATCAGAACATGAGTCCATGGGAGCAATCCTGACAGATGAAGTATTACATGTCCCCTCTAAGCAAAGCAAAAATTCAGCAGAAGAAAACTCAGAGGATATTTATGAGTCTTCTCTAGAAACTGGTGTCACTCCTGGCCTGGGGCCACCATAGCTAACAGGATTTACACTGCCTGTGCTGTGGGCCTTGCTCTCATGGGATCAGGCTAAGATTAATCCAGCCAAAACTGATGCTGTGCCACAGGGCACAGAGACAGTTGTTAGGGAGACCAGGTGAGAGAGATCAGGCAGAGGTGGAAGTGCCCCGGGGCAAGTCCAGTGTATGAGAAGCTCATAGACTCATAGAATGGTTTGCGTTGGAAGGGACCTTGAAAGATCATCTAGTCCAAACCTCCTACCAGAGGCAGGGAAATCTGTCACTAGATCAGATTGCTCAAAGCCCCATCTAAGCTCACCTTGAATACTGCCAGTGATTAAACTCCATCTGTTGATCCATTTTTATCTCCTACTTGACCAAAAATGCAAAGAATGGAGCTTAGTTTTATAACTGTAAGACACAAAGCTCGTGTGTAAGTTTTTCCTAGTCATCTCCCTCACTGGATTGACCTCAGTTGTTCTTCAGGCTCATCCACCACACGTGAAGAGCATGCCCGTGATTTCATTCTTTGCGTAACAGGTTCAGGAGTGATCCATCTCTGCTGGTGACCTGGCACATCACGTGAGGTATTTCTCTTCTACTTCTCATTAATCTAGGCTGAATTTCAGCTGATGGGCTCTGCATCCCCCAGTTGCTCTCTTGGGTTGGGCAGACCTTTAGGGTGGTCTCACGCACCATCTCCCAGGCATGCTCCATCAGCTGCAGATCAGCAGTAGCAACAAAAGCCGTCTATAAAATACTCTTCCCCAAAGGGTAAGCTGTGTTTTTCCAGGTTTGCTCGCTATCCTTTTACTAGTTTCCATGAAAACAAATGGTGGTTTTCATAAACAACTACCACCATCTGGCACTGAAACGGTGGTGAGGGTTTTTATCTCCCATCGACAGGATTTGCAAACTGTCAGGAGAAACCTAGAGAGGTGAAAACAGGGTAATTTTGGCACAGCTGCACTGAGTTTCTGCTCAAAACGCCATTGCTCACTCCAAGGCCAGGTTTGCTGTGGTGGGTTTGGCTGCCTTGATTTGGTTGAGGTCTCCATAACATCATCCCATTAAGGTTTTTTTCTCAGGAAGCTTGTTAGAGATGCTCAATCAGTTTACCTGAGAAGAAGCATGTCACAAAAATATCATCCTTTAAAGCTGTTTTGGTGCAAGCTTTTGTTCAGTGGTGACTTGGTGCTGGGCATGAGCCTGACACTGTCCGACCCTAGCCCTGGTAGTCACATCCCAGGAGCACAGCATGAGGACAAAAACAGCCCAGGACTGGGATGTACGGGTTGCCCATTAGTACAAACCCAGTTCTGTCATCCTAAACCAAGAAAATACTCTCCCCCCCCCCCCAACTTCACTTAATGAAGCCATTAGCACTGCTATTAAATATTTAAGTTGGCACATCGTGTTATTCTACCTGCGAGAAAGGAAGGACAAAGACCAGAGCAGATGGGATAGGGATGATTCAGAGCATGGTGTTATGTCCCAGAGTGCTAGCCAAGGGAGCTGCTTAAATCAAATCAGGCTTAGTAATGGGAAAGTACATAATTAGACGTTTTAACGATCATGGATGCCCTGTGTGAGGTTTTGCACACTCTCTATGGGCTGGGTTTTTTTAGAGTGAGTCAAGTCTTGGATGAATTTTCTGGAAGGATTTCTCTGATCGATGTGGGTTTAGGGAGTGGAGGGGACATCTCCAGGACAGTGAGGATTAAAAGAATAGGTTTGCACGTGTGGCAGAGAAGAAATAAAAAGGGGAGAACTTACTGAAGATGAGAATTTAGGCAAAGGCATGCCAGCTTTTTGGGTGCTGGAGAATAGAGATAGCAAGAAATCAGCAGAGGAATGGTTGCCTTCCGTTTCTGTGTCTGTTCACCAAAGTGAATTAAAGGGTGGGAGTCTGACAGCAGAATGTAGCTGGCAAGGAAAAACGTGTGTCCCTAAAGCCACCTTGGCAATCGCAGTGCACCAAAGAGTATTTATATTCTCGCTCTCTTTTGCAAATCATACATCACAGCATTGATACATGCAGGCTTGGTGGGTGTTCTGCAGAGAGCTGTGGGCTTGACCACTCAAGGCCTTGCCCACTTTCTGTGCTCACAAGGAAGAAGGGCTGTGGGATTTTTGTTTGGTTGCATTTTGTTGGGAGGTGGGATGTAAGAGGGTGGGTTTCACACACAGACTCTTGGCAGGCCCCATGACAAAGGTCACATTCTAAATACATCTCCAAACCACCGTCATCTCCAGACTGCCTTCTCCTTGCGTTTATACCGATAAACAGATTCCACCTCTTGTTGAGACATTTTCTAAAATCTCTAGAAATTTAACAAGGCCTAATGTTTCCCACTGGGCCTAGGAATGGTTTGGGAAAGCCTTTGAATGTCTCAAGGTTTCCAGCAGGAGGAGTTCAGGTTGGACTTCAGGAAAAACTCCACTGAAAGGGTTGTCAAGCCCAGGAATAGGCTGCCCAGGGCAGTGGTGGAGTCCTCATCCCTGGAGAGCTTTCAAAGCTGGGGAGATGTGGTGTTGAGGGACATGGTTAAGTGGTGGGATTGGCAGAGTTAGGTTAGTGGTTGGACTTGATGATCTTAAAGATCTTTTCCAACTGAAACAATTCTGTGATTCTATGACTTTAATAGATCTTTCAGCTGTGCTGTGGCTTCAGTCCATCACTGGTGTTAAGAAGTGACCTAAAACTAAGACAGCTGGCCAGACCTGTTTTATGGAGCTTTTTCAGGTAGGAAATGCTTACTCACGGGGCATCCACCCAGGATTTGGGAGATCACGTTTGAAAGCTTGGCTTGATAGAGAGCTGGGATTAATTAAACATGCATAGGGCCAGAGAGAGAATCAGGCAGAGCAAACGTACAAAATCCTTCATCTTCTGGGGGAATGCTTGCAACCTGTGGATTGTGTTTCTTAGCCTGTTGTGTGTTTCCTCTCCCTCAAAAGAATCTAACATTAAATTAAAAGCTCTTGGAAGAGATATCCCCGGATATCACAACTCAGTTATTGTTTTCTGGCAAGTTCTCATTCCCAGTACAGGATATTGACATTTTCGGATAAGGGTAATTTTGGGGATCTTCAAGTCTTTCTTGGACAATGGACTTTGAAAGCTATGTTTAGACATGGCTCAGAGCCCACCTGCAGCTCCAGATTGATCAGAAATGAGAAGTGACACTTTTCTTTGTCGTCATATTTTTTTTCCATCCCTCCCATGTTCTTTAATATGTGCTCTCCCCATCAGCAACTACCCTCCTGCCTCAAAGAGCAAACCAGAATGTGCCTGCTCTCCACCAGCTCCAGCCTTGGCTGACCTCTGTGGCCCTCACCCCTGCAGGGATCATCTCTTACGTGCTTGGCATCTTGTATGTTGCATCTTCAGAGCTCCTTGCAGCAGTCACTGGGGTCCTCTCTGTTTTAAAGAGCGTGTGGCATCTTGCACAAAGAGTAGACAAGGATAAATAACTTAAAGGCGGCCTGATTTGGTGCTTGCCAGAAAGGACTTGTGTGCAAACACCATCTCAGGTCATTGCAGATGAGAGACAAAGAGAGAAATACTATTGGTATGTGTCCATCCTTGGGCGCTCCCGCCCTGGATTGTGGTTTCCTTTGCAGCTCTTTCCCACATCTCTAAGACAAACCAGGTGTGCTCTTTTATTTAAGCATAGGGGAAATTCAAGTGATTTCAATCAAGCAGCCTTACTCAGGGTCTCTGGAGGACCACAACTCCGGCTCTCTTTCCCTCCCCCATTATGCTCAAAAAATTCCCAAGTGCATCGCATTTTTAGGTTGGCAATTAATAAAGAAATGGCATCATTCAGAAAAACAGGTAAATTGTGTTAGGGGCAATTTACACTGCTGGGTATTTTTTTAAAACATTGTCCTTTTGATGACTCTTTGGACTCCTTTTGTCTGGAAGGAGGGAAGAAAACATTTTCCAGGTGCCAGCCTAGAAAAGCTCTTTATCTCAGCTCCAAAAGGGAAGAGGCTGCAGTTAGTCACAGGAAGACCTGGTTGTACCTGAGCAGACCAGTATTATTTCTCCCCCCTTCTTAACAAAGTCCACCAAACTCTTGTCTATTGAAATCTATTGAAGTAGCAACGCTCCTCTACGGTGGCAAGTTCTTGGTAGTACCCTGCAGCTAAAAGGAGAAGAAGAAATAAGTTGCTGAGGTCTACCTGCAACAGGGAGCTGGTGCAGGGAGTTGAAGAGAGAAAATGAGAAAGCAGAATCTCTTCCTTGCTCTGCTTGACATGCGAGGGGGAGAAAAAAAAAAAAAAAGAGTCCTCTTTCCTTCAGTGAAAGCCATTAAAGAGGAAGAGGAAAGAAAGGAAGAGGGAAGTCATTACAAGACTGTGAATCTGGAGGTCTTTTAAATGTCTTCAGCTGAATGTCGGTTGTCAGCAAAGAAGAAAAGCAGACACTGCTGATAGTGCAGGTACCAGTAAAACCTGCTGTGCTTCTAATGAATCCTGACAAAGCACTTCGGAGGGGAGAGGAAAAAAAAAACACCGGCTTTTGGATGTGGCCGTCATCTGAACCAAGATGCTTCGTAAGGAGGACTCAGTGGTTTCTCATTGGCTTGCAAGACTGTCGCTGGGCTGTGAGGAGGGAGGAGCAGTAAAAGTGCTGATGGGGTTCTGGGAGCACTTTGGCAGGGAACAAATGCAAGAGATGAATCCCTTCTTGCAACTGACCAAGGGTGTTGGGAGGAGGAGGCCCTTCTCATATATGGATTTAGGAGGAACCTCCTGAACTTCCAGAGCAAGTCTTATGAGATTCTGATGTTCCTTAGCGTTTTCTGTAGAGCCTTTCTGAACTTCGCCTCAACAGGGCCAGGGGTGGCTGGTTGAGCAGCTAGTGTTGGATGGAAACGCTGTCATGGGGCTATGCCTATAGCTATAAGTTTGTGATGCCAAGCCATGAGACAGACACGATTATGGCACACCTTTTGCACCTCCTCGTGGTGTAAGTAATGAGTCATGGCTTCATTGTAACAATGGGTTTTGAACTCAGGGGTGAGCTCTTTTGCCACCAAATGGAACCATGGAGTGACACGAGAGTGGGCATCCTCACCTGCTGTCTTTTGTGTTGGTCAACAGCTGGCTGAATATGAGCCAGTGTGTGCCCAGGTGGCCAAGAAGGCCACCAGCATCCTGGCTTGGATCAGCCCTACTATAGTCAGCAGGAGTAGGGCAGCAATCGTCCCCTGGACTTGGCACTGGTGAGGCCACCCCTCAAATCCTGGGTTCAGATTTGGTCACCTACTTCAAGAAGGATGTTGAGAGGCTGGAGCATGTCCAGAGAAGGGCAACAAAGCTGGGGAAGGGTCTAGAGAACAAGTCTTGTGAGGAGCAGCTGAGGGAGCTGGAGTCATTTAGCTTGGAGAAAAGGAGGCTCAGGGGAGACCTTCTCACTCTCAACAACTTCTTGAAAGGAGGTTGGAGACAGGTGGGGTCAGTCTCTTCTCCAAGGAACAAGTGACAGGACAAGAGGAAATGG